>JANHFT010005145.1:7574-21141 GCA_032467955.1 Pseudoxenodon macrops | reverse complement strand
AGGGATAGGAAGGAATATGCATAAGAAAAAAAGCCAATAATTTTTATTTTATTTTTTTCCTTTTTTTCCCTTAGATAAGGAAAACACTGGAGTAAAAGAGAGCTGCTCCTACCTACCTCTGTGATGTGGGGCGTGGGATTAAATCCACAGAGGCTGCATACCACAGTCCTGCACTCTGTGCACCTGTTGTAATTTGGAGGGCCTGCAGACCCCACATTCAGGCCAGTTTTGCAGAGAGGACACAGGGAGGCCGGTGGGGGCCCTTGGGGTGCTTCTGGTGGCCCCGCCCTCTTTTCTCTCCCAGCCCCACCAGGCGCCTGGGAGGCCTGGGCAGGCAACGGCTTCTTCTCGGTCTGGCTGGCTTCCTTTTGGGGGGGTGTTTCTGCCACCGGAGGCTTTGCTTCCTCCTTTGCGGGTGCCCCTTTAGGAGGTGGTGGAGGGGGGTCTGTTTGCAGGGCAGGGGGAGGGGGCTGCTTGGAGGGGGTCGAAGGGGCAGGTCCCGGTGCCTGAGCTCCTGGCTGGCTTGATGTGGTGATCAAATTGGAAGCCTGGCTGAAAATCGAAGCCCCAAATCCAAACAGCTTCCCGGTAACCGTTTCCGCAGGAGCTGCAGGAACTGACTTGGGAGCATCGTCTCGAGCGTGAAGGCCAAAACGCTTGGCTTGTTCTGGTGCTTTCAGAGGCGGTTGGGCCTGAACCTGAGCTCGGGCTTGGCTGGGCTTCGCACCCATGGAGGCTTGTTGACCTTTTGGAGTCGGTTTGGCATCTGGTTTGGGATTCATCTGGGGCTGGACTTTCATGGGAGATTCTTTTACTGCTGCTGTTTCAGCTTCCTTTTGGACCTTAGCATTTAAATCGGTTTCAAGCTGAGGACTAAGTTTTGTTTCAGACTTTTGAGAAGACACTTGAGATAAAGGTTTGCAATCTGGAGTGGCAATTTTATCAACAGGTGCATGTTGGTCCTGTGGTAGGTTGTCACCTTGTGACCGCTGGAGGTGTTCCGCTTTATGTTGAGTGAGCACAGGCTTGGAGCCATTTTGTTTGGAATCCGATGGTGAAGGTTCAGTTGTGGCATCGCTCGAGAGTTTCCGAGGACTAGGTTGCTTTTGTTGATCCTGGCTTCCTGGCGGCTTGGCCTGGCCGGACTTCAGGGTGGATTCTGCCAGCCTGGGTTGAGCAGGAAGAGCCTCTGCTTTTGCAGGCGGAGAAGTGGGCGGAGTAGCCTGCTTTGTGTGCGTTGGTGGCTTTTTCTGCTCCAAGGACTTGGTTGCCTCGTGTTTCAGAGCGGTTTCTTTCTTCTTCAGAGCTGGCTGCGGTTGAGACGCTGCTTTGGCTGGAGTTTCTTGCTTGGGTACCGAAGGTCCAGAGCCGTGAGCAGGAGCCAAGTCCCCACCTAAAGCTCTTTGCATCTGGCAGGTTAAACATAACCATTCTTTAATCTGTATGCATAATTAAAAAAACAAAACAAAACATCAAGACAGAATTATATCCTCGGTACCAAAAGATTCACTTTACATTATTTGAAGGGACTGACTAGGTTTATTTTTTGCTTTCTTACTTTTTTACTTTCCCTTCTTAAATGTCCAGATACATTTCAATAAAAGAGTTCTCTCACAACAAGTCTTGTGACCATTAGCTACTTTATGACACCTTACCATTTCTGATCTGTTTTCTAAATCGTGTCTTTAAAAGCATCAAAACTTCATTTAAACTATTACCTTGTTATATTTGTGCTGGTTGTTTGCAAACACATGGTCCATATTAATTTTTTTGGGTGAAAATAGAATCAATTGGAATCATTTTTTAAAGTCAAAATGGTTTGAAGAAAATCATTCCGTTGTTGATGTACCATCCATAGTCTGAGTCAAGAATTTTAAGGTTATTATGAGATTTAAGATGCCTTCACCTGGCCAGAGACGTTCCCAAGGGGACAACAGGACTGGCAACCTAGGACTCAGAGGAAGGGATAAGAAAAGGCAGAAGAAACGGATGAAGGGAAACAGGGCAAGAATCTTTGGATACTTAAGCAACTGCCGTGTAAAGGGGAGAGTCGATTCCTTGTGATTGAAGAGGCTTATTACGATGGTTGAAATGATGGAGCAGTCCATACGGAAGGAGATTTCTGACTATGCACCGTCAACCAGGTCGCCTCATGAAATACTGAATAGCAATTCGTCTGAAATGCCTTAGCATAGATCAGAGGGTTGGGCTGGACGACCCATGAAGTCACTTCCAGCTACAGGATAAACCTTCTGACCATGTGATAATGTTAACCTCCATTATTATAGACCACTGGAGTACAGAAATGTACGTAACGAATCAGAAACTGATTCTGTTCCCATTGTTAGATACCAGGTTTATCACAAAGCTCTATCCAGTAGATTCTCTCTAGATCCCTAGCTTCACTGAATCACTAGCAAAGAACTTTGAAGGGGGAAAAAATCTATAAAGATAAATATATCAAAACTTTGTAATAATTTCTTAGCTATATTAACAATATTTTATCAATTAGATTTCAAACCAAAAATACTGAATACGATTATTTATCATTTTTCTTTTCTCATTAAGAATATATGTATTCATGCATGCGTAGACAGGCCGATACCCATTAGTCTTTCACTCTGATCGGGCAGGGAGAATTTCCTTTACAACTTCTATTTTTAGACAGAAGCATGACGGAAATTTTATAAATATACTTATCATTAAACAAAGAGCAGGAAGGTGGAGTCCAAAGCAGTTTCTCAGGGCTCAACTCAGTGTCCCCTATTATCTCTTTACCTTCACAATTAATACACTGTGTGTGTGCAAGATCCGTGGGGCCTGGAGCTCCCACAGACCTGCAGTCTCCTAGTAACTATCAATGCAAGATAAATGATGTAACTAGATTATATATCCACCTGGTTCTGCATGTCCACAGCAGCCCTTCAAAGGGCAGGAGGAGGAGGTGGGAAAGGCACGAGGGAGAAATCGAACGCCGTGACCTGTTTCCTTTTCAGATGTGAGGGTGAAGATGAATGAGCTCGACAGGTAGGTCAGCAGTAGCAGTGTGTGAACTGCTTGTACTGTTTGCTTAGGCGGTGAGGTTTTCAGCACCCCAAAGAATCCGTCTGCAATTGGAGACTCCCTAAGTTTTCGGTTCATTATGCGGAGCTTTGAAGTTGCAGCATAGCAAGAAAACCCCAGTGGAAGAAATCAGGTCGTGACACCACAGTTGGCAATTACAGCAGTTCAGCCTAGCCAAGGAGACCTGTCTTATACTATTTAAAATGTTATTCTTATGCAGCATTACTTAATTTATACATTTCATGTGGCAGCATGCTCTACTAGCTAAGGGGGCAGAAATGTACACATCAAGTAGCTTTTCCATATTACAATCAGGAACTCATTGAAACTTAAGCTACATGCATTCTTCATTTTTTGAAGCCTTGCAGCATCTGTTTCTGATTTTTAAACGAACTTGTAAGAAAGTTAGTAGTTTAATATGCACGAGAAACTTGTAGGTAAAGCAATATTGATTCAAGATTTGGGACATCAGCATCATAAAAATATCCCAGTAAACTCTTCACTTTTGGCATATAATTTCTTTCAAATACTTCTGTGGGAGAACTGAAGAGTTCAAATTCTAAAGATTATTGAAGCTAAATGCATTATCTTAACATTGCTTATATACATAAAGAAGCACCGTGTGTGGCCCTTATACATATCAGGCATCAGAGGAGATGTTTTATGCACGCATGTGTGGGTACACTTATACACTCCCATTAGGCTAGCTACCACAACAGGTAAGAAGAGTCTGTGAAAGCTCTAACCCAAAGAGCATCACATCGTCTCCTCTGTGTCACCCAAGTGTATTACCCTCTTGCACATGGAAAATTAGAAGAAGAAAAATTCTAATCAGAGTATATACCAAAAATTGTGTCAAAGGACATTTATCTTCTGTTGTGTCAGATAAAGTATAATATTATGGCCTTCTGAAAGAGGATTAGCCTGTCTGACCTAAAATGGAATCAGCCACACTTCCTGCCAGTGGATTCCCTAGAAAACATCTCAAATCATGTGACTCTGTTACAACAGCAAGTCGTGGTTGCCAGGCAACATTAATACTGGTGCCAATGAAGATCTGAATTTGCTATCTTTAGGGATGCAGATTTGATGTGCAATTTGCTTGGGTGAAGAAAACTGATGTGAATTTTGATAGTGATGATACAATTACATAGAGATGCTTTAAGAGATGTGTTTGAAACAATGCGCTGATAAAGCAGAAATAGAAAATGGTTTGAGGACTCTTTAATAATGGAACCTGTTTCTGAAACGAGAGACTCTTGGCAAGAAATTGGGTGCCCCTAACTAAATCTGGGAAAGATGTGTTTGTAAGGGGCTGATTTTAAGAGTTTTAATTTGGAGGCTGCACAGAAACGGGAAGGAAGCCCAAGAAATGGTGAACCACCACGGAGTCTGAGAATGGGACTGGGAGGCACATTTGGGATGAGACAATCAAGTAAGTGCAGGAAAGAACAGGCCACATGAGATGGCCACAGGGTCCACTGCCTCTACTGAACGGGTCAGCATAGCCAGAACAAACGGGAGCTAGAAGACTTAGTAATGGAAAAGATAGATATGACTTAGTAGGCATGACCAAAACCTGGTCTGATGAAACTCATGGATAGAATGCAAGGATTCAAGGATACTCTTTATTCAAAAGGAACAGGCCAGTCAAAATGGGGTTAAAAGGACTGTATCTTAGCCACAGTTGAGTTCTCGTTTTACAAATCAGTGGGCTGCAGGACAGGGGTGGGTTCTAACTTACCTCGCCACTGGTTCGCTGTCTCCCGTGCCACATGCGCAGTACACATTTTTTTTTTTAAAATCCCCCCCAAAACAAGGCTGAAAACAAGATGGTGGCGCATGCGCAGTCCCGGAAACTTTGCTTCTGCGCAGAAGAAAAAAACCCAGGAAAATTTAAAAAAAAACTTTAAAAAAAAAACAAACCACAAAAAAGATGGCGGCGTCCACGGACCAGAACCGGTTCCATGACGTCACCAGTGGCTTACTACCTACTGTATAGAACTGGTCCAAACCGGTAGCAACCCACCTCTGGTGCAGGAGCTTTATTGCACGGCAGGCAACAGAAATCAGCAAGAGGATAACTGCTGTGATGAAGAGCAAAAGGCCGACAAGAGCTAGAAGTGTTTTGTTGGATCTGTGTGTTTTTGGTGTTAAATGCTACGTTCAGATAGAGAGATATTACTGACAAATAGATTTTCTTTTGAATTCTCTTTGGTTTTAAATGCATGACACATTAAAGTACTTTTTGCTAACACATTAGTCGTAATTTTACTTATATGCAGCTGGATGAACACGTACATTTTATTTTACAAAGATAATCGTCTTGCAGGGATCTATGGACATTGTACATGCAATCACCTAATATGAACCTTGAAAGAAAGAAGCATCTGATGTATAAACAACCCAAAGGACTTGGGCATGGATATACAAAAGTAGTACTTGAACCATGTAAAACTAAGAGTGGGAAGGAAGTAGAGCCAGACGACAACTTCACAGAAAAATGCACATTATATCCAAAAGAAATTTGGAGCAGATCCGCAAACAATAGAGCTAGAAAGTATTTAATTTAATATTACTTCCACTGTAGAAAAAAAACAGATTGTTTATTTCCTCCTATTACAGTACAATACCTGAAACTGACAGATTTGTTTTTGAATTTCCTTAATTAGTTAATAAGATTTCATTTTTGAAAACCACTATGATGACCTTGTGCAAACCGCATTAATGACAGGCCATCATGATTTTTAAGCAAATAATAATGGTATCTCAAAGTCCTACTAAAATTACAATTTAAAGCTGGTATGGGCACGGAAAAATAGGGACCACTATAAGAATGTATGTAAACTTTGTAAGTACCTACATTTGCATGGAATATATATTTGCTTCCGGGTGCAATTCAAGGTGCTGGTTGTCACCTTCAAAGCCCTTCATGGCTTGGGACCAGGTTGTCTGAGGGACCGTCTCTTGACCCACTAGAGCAGGGAGGCAAGGGATGATGCGGGTCACGACCCCGAGGGAGATACACCTGGCAGGGCCCAGAAGAAGGGCCTTCTCCGTGGTGGCTCCCTCCCTCGGGAAAATCGCCCGCCCAGAGATTAGCGTGGCCCCCACTCTGACACTCTTCCAGACGGCCCTGAAGACCTGGTTATGGCATTGGGCCTGGGCAACCCAGAGCGGGATGGAGCCCATTAAATGGCTAGTGTGGATGTGTGTTGTCGCTGGGCTGGGTGGGGTTATTATTTTATTATTTTTCTTTTTATTCTTTTTATTTCTTTTATGTGGGGTTTTATATCCTTGTAAGCCGCCTTGAGTCGCCATGTGCGAGTAGGCAGCAATATAAATTTTCTAAACAAATATATACACATGACATTAAATCCAAAATGTCCCTTGCATATACATGCCCTCAAGCGTCTTGCACCACCAGTGGAGCCCCTGCTCCTCCTTAGAGGGCAGCATTCAGTGGGCACAGACACACTTGAAAACGGAATCCATGGAGAGCAGCTAAGATGAATGCGGGGGGAGGGGGGGAATAGACGTTTTGAGATTTAATTGAAACAGAAATAAAAATCCCATTCAGATTACAGAGTCACAAATGCTTCCGTGGCTGCCAGCCTCACGAAACTCACTTCAGAGAGTGTGCCTCCTCAGCTAAAGGCCCAGCGCTCAGGGAGAACCGCTCACGCAACCCCTTGGGCTTAGCGACCGCAGGCCCTTTGGCTTTGGCTCATTTAAGTGCATCCCACATATCGTCCTTCTGGGCTTCCTACAAGGGGCTCCCGGCATTTGCTGGTTAATACAGACGGACCGGACAGAAGGGAGTCCTAGGGCTGGGGCCTTCTGCTGACTCTTGCCCAGGGCAGGCATCCTCAGGGCATCCTTTTGGAGGAAAGGGCTGTCCAGTCTGGAAGGCCCCCAGTGATGGAGCATCCACTGCCTTACCAGGCAGACGTTTCCACCGCTCAGGAGCCCCCACCCTCCTGAAATCTCCACCCACATATTTTATGCCAACTTCCTGTTATCAGATCCAACCCTAGAGACTTTGAAGCAGGTGATCTGCAGATTGGGCCCATCCTGGACCATTCAATTATGTCATATATTTCAAACTGGTCAGCTTTTACCTTGGGTAAGTTATCATCAGCTGCTGCTTGTATTACATTTTTTAATTGTTGTTCTTAATTCTTGTTTTTCTTCTGTATTCTAAACTATTGTACAAGGAACCCAAGGTGGGTAATGTAAACATAAAAGTAAATATGCCGTCTTGCTTAATGAATGTGCTTTGATAAGAGATACTTATACCTGCATACGTTAATCTGGCCCTGTCTCCCCTTTGGGAGTAGGCAATGCCAGGCAACCCAAAGAAGGGATTCGCATCAAATCCAGTTTTTTACGTCAAGGTTGCTTATTACACCAACTCATGTCTTTCTACCCTTCTAGTGAGTAAAATTAAACTCAAATATGTCATTTTAATCGTGATTGGGAAAACTGGGAATATTTAGAATTTATAACTTGTATGAATAAGGAAAGCAGTTCCCAAAGGAAAAATGCAACAACTGGCGCAACTTCCAAGTCAGATGGGACACCAAGTCCAGCATGTCCAGCCGACCCATCCCAAGCAGCCGGAGAGGGTGACTGATCTTTGAACGATCAGAGAAGGACAGCAATTTTGCCATGATCGGTCTTGTTATGGAGAAGCCCTGAAGAAGCCTCCATGACATTCCAGAAACCTGCTGATCATGGAGAGCAAACCGACAGCTGACAAATACTAATTGCATGCTGATAAGTTCTCAACTTGTCTGAAATTTAGCTTCCTTTCAATAATGTGTTTTTTTAAATGGGACCGTACATTTATATCTTACATGTACCGTACTTACCTCTGTTATATGAGGATTAGGATCGAAGCCGCACAAACTGCAGACTAGGGTTTGACACTGGGTGCAGGTGTTATAATTGGCCTTCTCAGGAACATGCAGGAGGAGCTCAGTGTTTCTGCAAAGCGGGCAAAGCGTTTTCTTTGTGGCTCTTGCTCCGGGTTGTGAGGGAATCCCATGTTGCTGCTGGGAAGGTCCGGACAGTGGATGGTCAGGTTTCGTAGGCCCCGCCTGTCGCTGGGGCTGGACAGTAGGCTCAGCCTGCTGGGCGGAAGGCTTTGCAGGGAGCGCAGGCTGCTGAGAGGGTTGTTGTTTTCCAGGTCCTCCAGGCTGGGGAAGGGCTGCTTTTGCGGGACCAGCCGAACGTTGCAACGGTTGCTTACCGGAGGCTGCCGGCTCGGCCTTGGCAGGGCCTTCCGGCTGCTGAGCCTTCTGCTTAGAAGGAGGCGCTCCCTGCTGGGGTGCTGGTTTCTTGAGAGCAGGGGACTGGGAGGCTGTTTTAGCAAGGCCCACACTAGGAGGCTTTTCAGCTCCCGACTGTTGTGGGGAAGGTTTTGCAGGTTTCATAGATTCCTGTTTTGGGAACGGAGAGGTGGGTGGCCCTGGACACTGCTTTGCTTCTTCTGTTGTTTGGCCAGAGCCCAGTTTCTGGCTTTGCTTAGGCATCCCAGGTGGTAGCTGCTGCTGCTGCTGCTGTGGCGCCTGCTTGGGAGGCCCTGCCTTTTGTGGGGCCGGCTTGACGGGCCCATGTTGTGGTCCGCTTTGCTTGGGAGATGACTGCTGCGGAGGTTGCTTGGAAAGCCCCTCTTGTTGCTCGGATCTACCCTGGTCCTTTTGCATGGGCTTCACTCTCTTGGAGCCTTCATGCTGGCTTGTATCCGAGTCAGATATCAAATCGAAAGGATTGAATTTATTTACAACTGATGTGACTGTGCCAAATGGGTTGGCATCTGAGAGAAAGCTGGGAATCATAGTTGGCTTCTGGTCATCTTTTAAATCAGTCTTTGATTTAGACTCTCTCAAACTCATGGAAGAGGTGCTTCTTCCAGGAACCTGTTGCTCCGTTTTCAGGGTATCAACTGTTTTGCTTTTACTTAGTGTAGGGGCCCCATGATCTGGTGGCTTTCCCTGAGGATCTGGTGGCTTGCTCTGTTGCTTTGGGTGATCACTGCCATCAGGTGGAGCAGATCTGTAAAGATAACATCATATAAGCAAAGTTAACGCAATGCAATGACCTCTGAATGCTAGAAACCAAAACAAGAAAATGAATTCAATGTTTTAATTCATATAAAGATGTCCTTCTCATTTCCCACCCTTCACATGCGGAAGCCATTTTCCAAATTGAGAGTATAGGTGATAGGTGACAGGTAGGTGATGCAAAATTATATTACATTTCCTGCTGGGGTTGATGAACGTTATTAGCGGTGATTGTTATATTGGCTATATTTTCTGACTTTCACTCTACTATATTTATTAGTAGGACCAGCAAAAATCCAAAACAGTTGAATATTACTTAGCCTGAGAAAATTCTCATTTTCAAAAAATCCTAGGAGGACTGGAAGGAATCTTGAAGGTCTTCAAGACCAGGAAAACCTCACACGATCCCAGGCCAACAGCTTTCCAACCTTCACTTCAAGACCCTCGGTGAACGAGGCCCCCATGACCGCAACAGGCAGGGGAACGCTTCCACTGTTTAAAAGTTCTTGAAGAGATGACATAGTGGAGCAAAAGACTAAACTGAATACCCACTTTGGACAATTTATGTCCAGCCTTTTACCCAGGCATTACACATGGTTAAGATATGAATATATAATTCAAAAGTCAAGTGAATTCCACCAACCAAGGACTGAAGTGGCTGTCTAGTTTTAGGACCAGGAAGGATGGCTCATTTTTTTCAGGCTACATCTGACTTGATGGATGATCATAGTTTGTGCATGCCTGTAATATTTCAGAAACTCAACATTGCACAAGGAACGTATCAAAAGTCAAGCTTTTTATCCCTGGATATATGTCAGGTAAAATGATAATAATGTGCATAAAACAAAAATCAATAAAAGACTCAACTTTTAATTGTAATGTGTGTGCTGCCACTATTTTGGAAAAATGTTAGAGTGAAATTCCGCTCTCTCCAGCAGAGTGTGTTGGTGAATGGCTCTCTCTCTCTCTGAAGAGTAGTTTATTCCTTAACTCTTCTACTCTGCTTTGAGTTATGTGTTTCAGTTTTCAGCAACAACTGTAAAAAGGCCTGATGTCTACAGACATTATTCCCTGCTGCACATTAATTTTAAAATATGTTACTCATGACATTTAACCTATTAAAATTTCTCTGCTCTGAGAATAATAAAAATAAAGTGACCCTGCAGTACTTTTTAATCAAGAGCTTCATCAGAAATGAATTGCTTTTATTGTATAAATATTAGGAACCTACAGTACTATATTGGATTTCTCCAAATGCCAAAGTAAGTTATTTTAACTGGTTAATATTTTCAGCTGGCAAAATCCTTATGACAATGGATCACTATTGAAAAGCTCCCAAATTGTTTGTTTGGAAGCTAATTTCTACTAAAGCAATATATAACTGCACATATACTCCACATATAACTGCTACCAGTCATAGCCAGGAGAGAGATGAACAGAGTTGTAACTAAGATAGTCTTCCCACATTGGTTACCCTGTAAATGTCTTGATGCTGGAACATCTAACATTCTTGGCAAGAAATAGCCAATAACCTTGATGGCTGAGATTTCACAGACTTGCAGTATCAACACACTTGGAGGGTATCAAATTTGGAAAGATTTCCCTTTCTTCCTAAATCTGGAGCCACTATGATCTTTGATCCCTATATTTGGCTCTACTATGAAGTGCAGAATGCAGAGCTGATTGGCTGGATAGCTTAAACTGGGTACATCTCAGGGATGATATGCGAAGAAGAAACTAGCATGCTAGTCAACAAATTGTTAGAATGAGACAGATAATCCACTATATCCATTATAACTTTGTTTATAATAACACCTAAGATCAGGGCAGAAGAGACCAGGCCTTTATTCATGCCAATCGGGAAGGTAAGGCTTATATGCCCTCCCACCATGATTACCTAAAAATATCATGCCTATACAGGGAAAGTATAGCTTTCCTGTATAAGGAAATCTACCATGTAAAAATGACCACAAAAAAGAAGGTTACAAGCATACTGCCATTCCACCAACCTTTCTTTTTAAAATATTAATTTCATTTCTTCAAAATTCATTTCTACAGCTTTGAAATATAAAGCGAACACAGATATTTACAAAAAAATTAAAAATATATTATTGTACAAAGAGCAGCCTAGTGTTGACTCCCAAGCTGTTTTGTTTCTGTCTTAACATTTAAATGAACCATTATTTAAAATTTTACATTTTAACTGTTGCTGTAAAGTGTTTTATTTTCCCTTTTTAGAAATAATGTTTAGTGAATCTTTCATATCAAATTTATAGAGGTAGACATCATAAAATTCCTTTACAGGGTGACATGGAAGCAAAATTATGAAAACCTATGCTGGTACAGTGACAGTCAGTATCACAATTACTCTAATACTTACTTCCAATTTTATCCACTTGCCAATAAATTGAAATTAAAGCCATCAAGTCAATATTTTGATTATTAGCTTAAAAAATCTCCATCTATGGAGAGAAACACACAATACTAAGTCCTAATTGAAGAGCACACATACCAATTAAAAACAAGCTACCTGTTGCATAGGTAAACCAAACCAGATTTAAAAAAGAAAAAAACCAGTGCAGGAACAATGACCAAACAAGACCATGACATTCACCCCAGTAAATCTTTGGACCAGCCATTAATATCCTATAAAGGTATACTATATAACTATTTCAAAATCATCACTTGTAACAATATACCATAAAAATAATCCTCCTAAAAATAATATGACAAAAACCCTAGAAAAGAATATGGGTTAAAAAAAACTGCTATCATTTTAGATTATTGATTTTTAGATGCTATTATCTTCATTATTTTTTTGAGAGAGGGGGGGGGGAAGGAGAGAGGGAGAAAGTTGTAACGATTGTACTATTAAGATATTTTACTATATGTGGCTTTATGGCTGTAATAAACAGATTTAATTGAATTGAATTAATAGATGCAATTGGATCTGTCACAAAGGGATGTGTTAATAGCAGAAAAGGTTTGATCCCTCACAACACACACCTTGTCCACGTAAGCCCTCACTTGCTAAAAATACAGCTATAACCAAAGGTTACACTTCAGAAAAGCACATGAAGCACATTATCTACATACGCAGATAAAATAAAATTTATATCGACTGACTTAAGATAAGTCTCTGGAAGGGCTCGCCTAAAAGGAACCAAATGTACTTTAGATGTGACTAAACCAGAAGTGACCAGAAGTAGAAAGGGATAAGGTAAGATTTAAAAAACCAACTTCAAACTTTCCTGATCACCAGAAGCCATGCAAACTGATGGGAATAGATATTAAAGCTGGGAAAAAGAACAGGAGGCCTCTAAAAACAAGCCACCCCGTTTCTCCATCTAGAAGTCACCCCAAAGCCTGAAGAATGGACAACATGAAAATTGCCATTATGCCAACCCTCAAAGTGCAGAGAGGTGGGGCTGTTCCCCCATACGGGAATTCTACTTTTGGTTTCATAGAATGCATAGAGCCAACCAGCCTTGTACACTAACATTAGAAATGGCTAAGGGTGGAAGACTGACATATCTTTACGTACAGGTAGATACTTACTGTATATACACCTCTACTTATGTACATGCATGTATACTAAGCCTGCTTACATGAAAACAAGTGCCAGTAAACTCGCCCTGCTTTTGTTTTTCTCCCAAGAAAGACCAGGATTTCTTAACATTTCCTCAACTGACTTGTGTGTATTTTAATCTGACTAATATATGTAACAGTGTTGTTGAATTGTAATTTAAAAGCTTTCTGAATTCTGAAGAATAACTGTGAACCTACCCCAAATGGTTTAGGCCTGAGGTGAGACTGAGTGCATCTCTGTACAGGGTATTTGCTGCCTAGCAATAGTTTTTCATCTGTTTAATACTTCTGCCTATCCAGAGGTTGGCATTTTAAAGAAAGCAGCCAACATTATTCTCTTCTGACTAAAAGGTTCTGTCATTTAACTGTCCCAAATTTCTAAGAGAGAGGGGAAAAAGCATTCAAGTTCAGCTAAGGGCATTCACTCTCATCCCTCGTCACTCTAAATCAAAACCCCTCAGTATTTTAGCACAAACATTCCTCCATAAGGACCAAAATGCATCCCTTATACTCCATCCGGCTCACTGCCTGCCCCATGCTAAGCCACGGTGGGGGAGGGGCTTTAGCTAAGGCCACAATCGGAGACCCCAGGGAGGTCGCAGGGTTGCTGCAATGGAGATTAAAAGAAAGGAGAAAAGGCAGTGGGCACAGGAGGATGCGGATGGTAATCGGACAGTTTTATTTTGTAAAACATGGTTTAGGATTTGTGGGGACTCAGATAATTGTGGCTTATTTGGTGAGCCATAATTAAGCAAGTTGTCAGGCCTGCGTTTTGGCCTGCCATACTTTCAGCTATTCTATTATGCATGTTATATTGTGGGCAAAATGGGAGGGGGTATGGTGTGGAG
>JANHFT010005144.1:75045-86131 GCA_032467955.1 Pseudoxenodon macrops | reverse complement strand
CACTGGGGGTTTTTCGCCCCACCCCCCACCCTAAAAGGCCCCGCCCTGCAGCGGATGGACGCAGCGGAGAGGAAGGAGCCCCCTAGCCCCAAACCGAGCTCCCCTTCTATCTCCCCAAAAGTCTCTCATTCAGAGGGAGGGAGGGGAACTGCATAGACTCATCGGCTTGGCAACGCCACGAGTCAAAGGCGTCCCACGTTCTTCCTGGCTACTAGAGTCTTTGGTCATCGGGCTGCGCGCAACACTGGATCGTGTAATAGTGGCCGTATGTAGCTCTTCTTGGGAGAACTTGTCGGTAGTAGTCCCAGCTTCCCTTACACGCATCACGGCCGCCTCCTTCGTCCCACCCTTCCAGGTTGTCTGTCGGCATCCGTCACTGGATCGAGGTTGTAAGTTGGTCTAGTAGTTTCAGCCGTAGGACTTTTAAAACCCACGTATTCTAATCGATAGGGATTGTGGGAAGGTAGGTTTTCTTGTAATTGCCAGTAGGGCGCCAGTTTGGAGAAAACAGAGCTCCACACTCATCGGAGGAGCAACGTTGTTGTTGTTGTTGTTGTGAAGTCGTGTCCGACCAACCGCGACCCCATGGACAACGTTCCTCCAGGCCTTCCTGTCCTCTACCATCCCCCCGGAGTCCATTTAGGCTCACATCGACTGCTTCAGTGACTCCATCCAGCCACCTCATTTCCCTTCTTCTTTTGCCCTCAATCTTTCCCAGCATTAGGCTCTTCTCCAGGAGCAACATTGCGGTAGTTTAAATCTTCCGCAATGGAGTGAGTCAGCTGTTAACACACACCATGAGCCGGTAAATATTAGGGATTACATTTACCCTTAATAATCTGGTTCACCACCTAGCCCCTTTGCTTCTGAAGCAAAAGGGAAATGTGCTAATTAATCTCCTCAGGAATTAAGTGTTGTGGCTTTAAATAAACTCTGGGGAAATGTCCCAAGAAGGAAATCTCCCTTTGTTTTTAAATGAGGTTCAATCTTTCAAGCAGTTCTTGAACTCAGTAGAAGTCCCTGAGATCCTTTCAGGGGGCCCACGAAGTTCAAATGCCTATATTAAAAGTTCTCAATTGTTAATTTATAGTACACCAATATCGATAGATATAATCCAGGTGAGAGCCAAGTTTGGTGTAGTGATTAAGGGCTAGAAACCTGGAGAGTGTGAGTTTAATCCTACTTAGGCTCAAAGCTCCAAAAGTGACCTTGGGCCATTCCAATCACTTTCCCTCAGCCCTAGGAAAGAGGCAATGACAAATCACTTGGGGTGGGGGCTCTGCAAGGAAAACTGCAGTGACTTCTCCCTTTTGAGTGTGGGGTTGCAACCACATTTCAGAATGTAAAAGGGTCCTGAGACCAAAATGTTTGAGAACTGTTGACTCAGTTTTCTCACCGCTACCCTAAAGCATTTTAATACAGTAACTAACCATAATCTTCATTGAGTATATTTTTCCCACATGGGTTTAGTCATCTGGGGGGAAAAACCTGTAGTAATAAAGCACCCCCCCCTCTCTCTCTCATTGCACATTAGAATTCACATTCAGAATTAACAATATTGTTCTCACGGATCCAGTACAGCAAGACTTGTACCCCATTTGAATTTAATACACATTTTATTTTGCTCAATTGTATCTAGCAATATGGGGGGGGAGGGTTACAATAGAATAATTTACATTGGTTCTGAATAATTGTGTAGCCCTCGGAAGGGATAAGGTAAGCATGCTTGGGCTGCTTCACAGATAAAAGTTTTCTCTTTTGCTATTTTTTTTAATCTAAACAAAAAACAAATACCTCCCTCACACATACATAAGTATTACTGTACCTCATATCAGTCAAAATTTACATGCATTAAATCTATTGTATGAGCAAAACTAATCAAATAGATTTTATCTTAACATATATTCTAAGCATCCATTTTTGTCCAAGGAAGGAAAATGGAAAAAAAAATTTTTTTTTCATTGTCCAGTGCTTAACTGAACTGAACAGAATCTATGAAACAAACCTTTTTTTTAATTCAAAAGCTTAGCATCATTTCAATGGCAGTTTCATTTTTGGAATGTATAGGTTGGAAAGTATTCCAAAAGCATGTTTAAAAACTGGATATGAAGGTGGAGACAGAGCTCTAGCATAAACCCAAAAATGTGAATTGGGCTATAAGCTTAGCTTACTTTCTCTTTTCTAATTATATACCTAGTATATGATACAGTGGCTATTATATTGCAGTTATTGTATTATAGCTATTTGTAATTTTATTACAATGCTAAATTGGAGGTTTTTAAAAGAAATGTAGAAATATAATGAAATTTCCCTTTCCCGTTTTTTATTGCTTTTCCAATATTTTGAGCAACATTCAGTGCTCTTTTTTTAAAAAGACACAGTTCCAAGAGTATTTCTCAAAGATGAAACATTATCATACAGTTTGGCAAAGTTAAAGTACAATTCTCATCATGAGAAAAACAATGCTATGCCCAAGACTAGAGAAATCTGAATTATATGTGTAGGGGGATTTGCTTTTTATATTAGTAATTTTAGCATGTTAGTAAATTCACCAAATTAGTAAATTTGGTCTAGTGGTTAAGGTACCAGGCTAGAAAGGGGGAGACCATGATTTTTAGTCCTGTCTTAGTCATGAAAGCCAGATGGGTAACTTTGAACCAGTCACTTTCTCTCAGCCAACCCACCTCACAGGGTTGTGTTGTGGGGGAAATAGGAGTATTAGGTATGCTCCTCACTTTGAGTTAATTGTAAAAAATAATAATGGCAGGATATAAATAAATAAATAAACCCCACACTTTGGATATATGGAATTGGACTGTAAGGAGCATTTACCTATAATTGCAGGCACTTAACACAAATCCTTAAATATGTACATAATTATTCACTTTCCATCTAGCAGTGGAGATATAGGCAAAGCTGCAAAAGGAGGCACGGTTAAAGTTGGAAATATCAATATTCGACATAACTAAGGTTTTATTACTTGCACAGGACTAGCGTATTTGCATGTTAACAGTAGGAGCTAGCACGTCTCTGATCCTGGCTAATCTCAAAAAAGGCTAGGTAGAGTCTGACCCAGCCAATACTTGGATGAGAGACACCAGGATACCCAAAGTTATAGATGAATTAGGAAGTTTTTAAAAATGCTGGAATAAGGCAAAGATAACTTTCTTGGAATCAAAGCCAGGATGTATGTATGTCCATGTATGATAAAATTCAAGAGATGCATAATTTTGTGTCTTAAAAGTAAATCTGACACAGATTTTAACTCAGTTCAGAAATCATTTCTAAATTACAATTTTATGCAGAGGTTTGCACGACATCCAACACTTAGATTCCTCTTTATGCAGCATATTAATATTCAATACTGTGAGATTTCTTAAATCAGACCAGACCAGACTTAGTAAAATGTATAATCATTTACAGTCTTAGTTTATAATCTTAGTTTATTATTTATACTGTGCTGACTGTTTCTGATATTTATGTTCTGCTTAGAGCCTAATCGAATTTTCTGTTTGTTTTTTTAAATAATATACTATACTTATTTACAGTCAAATAATTATTGGAAAACTTTAACGCCTGTGATACTTGTAAATTCTGTTTATTCACTTGTGTTTAAAGTTTTATATCCCCCCTTTTTAATCATTTACTCCTTCTTTAAAATAGATAAACCTTACATCAAATTACATTTAAAAGACACAGGAGATACCTGAACAATTCAGCAACAAGTCTGAATGAACACATCTTTGCTTGCTATGGCTCTATTTTAAATCACTGAAAATTGCTACCAAATTGATGTGGGTTTTTTTGGGGGGGGAGGGTCAAAAAAGAAGAAGAGGTTTCTTTTAATTTCCTTAATTGTTCTTATTAACAATTTTAAATTTACCTAAAAGGAGTCCATGGTGCGTCTCAAGTTGGAGCCAACAGAACTTCCAAAGGCTAATAACCAACCTGACGATCCTTTATATGTCTACTGTATTTATAAGTCCAAAGAGCTTTAGTACAGTAGCAGCATTCCAAATAAGTGACTATGAAGGAGCTAAGAAAATATCCCTTACTTGGAAGTAACTCTCAGTGAGTTATTACTGAATAAACATATGTATCTTTGGACTTGGAAAAAGAAAACTGTTCACACTGTGAGGGGTCACTACAGCAATATTAAACTTAGGGGCGGGATTTAAACACAGCACTTTGGAGAATATATGTATTGCTTTGATGATTTTTATTCATTTTATCATCCTAGATCAACAATAAATGTTCCTGTGTATGGGGAGGGAGGGACGGGTGCTGAGTCACACAATGACCATGGGTGCATTATACACACACCCACACGATGAATAAAGTCGTATGTTTCTATATGAAAGGGCAGTTTATTCATGCACGCATGGTTTAATAGTTAGACATTTTAAATAATGTACAACAGGTATTCCAACCACATTAATATCCCCCTGATTATTCAGAAATCCACACCCATGCACACAGAAGGTGCCTATGCACATATATGTATGCGCATGTGTGTGTAGAATATGAAACAATGCTTGCCCAAGCCCAGGTATGTAAAATATTGCTCTCTGGCCGTTTAGAGAGAGGGGTGGAGTGTAACGAGCGCCTACAAGTCAGAATAAAAGCGAGTCGCGGGAGACGGAGGGAAAAAAGGATCTTATGAAGGAGGCACACAGGCACTGATCAAGACTTCCAAGGTTAATCAGCTTTAGCAAGGGGGGGGCATGGTGGAAATTTCAAACGTGTTTTTTTTTAAGCCCCCATCCGTCTAATAAAGAAAGTGGCCCCGCCATCCATCCTTTTTCGTCTGTACAAATATGATTTGATGGACTTACCGAGGAGTCCTCTCTGCAGTTTCTGGCGGATGGCCGAGTGGGAGGGTGGGAATGGCCAGACCATCTAAAAGTCGAGTAAGCCCTTCTCCTCGGAGAGAGAAAAAACGTGGCCGCGTGGCACAGAATTTGGGATAGACCCCCAGAGCGGTGCCGGCTGTCTCTTGGTTCTATGTCTCGAGTCTTCTGCTCCAGAAATCCTTTTCCTCCAAACCAGGATCGGGCCTACCATCCTTTATCCCTCGGATACGTCTTTTTAGAGAAGGTGGTTTTTCTCACAGAGATGCTCTCTGGATTTTCGGATCCCGGGTTACCTGGGTCTACTCCCCACCTCGCCTTAATTCACAAGTGTGTGTGTGTGTGTGTGTGCGCGCGCGCGCAAAGGCCCAGGCAAAGTTCCTCGGCAATAGCTAGAAGTCCTGCCCTACCCCCACCCCCAGGGCAAATATGAATATCTGCATTCTGGCTATAAAGCTCCGTCACGTCACATCCATTGTTTCTCTGTTTCGATTCGGTTTGGAGTCGATTCCTAGATCCGGAGTCCGCTTGATTTTTATTTTTATTTTTTTAAATAGTCACAGTGAAATAAAACTTATTTACAGCAATAGATACGTTTATTAGACAAAGAAAATATTCTCTGTTTTGGAAAAAGTGATTTTTAAATTTGACGTTTTGCTCGTAGTTTAATTGGGGATAAAAGGTTGAGCTCTTTTGAAATGGCTCTGCTTACCTATTGCTGTATAAATAACTGGCCTGTCTTGTCTAATACATGTACATGGTGCTTTAGGAAGAATGTATCTTTAAAGGAAAATACATCTTAGACTGAAACAGCGTTGTCCCCTAGTAAGTATGGTAAGAAGGAAGAATTAAAGAAAAATATCCAAAAATAAAGATATTGGTTTGAACTCATCATCCCACTCGCTGATTAAAATTTGCTTTTTGCAGTTTGCAGTAAAATAGGACTGTTAATCCGTTTAACTTTGGATGGACCCCCATTGTGATCCTGTACACATATTATATTCAGTAATATTCAGCCTATGCATTTCAATGGGAATTACACTCCATAGTTGTATGTAGGATTAAATGCTAAATGCAGCTAAAAGGCCAACTCAGGTTTGTGCAATTCTGAACACGAAAATAATGTGCTAAAAAAAGGTAATCAAAGTCATACAGAAAAATTATGCCAAGCCCTATGCAAAGTCAGCATATAGTACAGAAATTACAATAAGGATATGGAGACATTAGATTTTCTTAACCTTCCATTATCTTCCTGGTTAATTTATGAGTCATCTTCTGTTTTAGAATATATCCCATTTTGGCAGTTCAAAATTATTATGCTTCAGTTGTTATTTTTTTGTGTAGACTAAAATGGGGTTTGGGGAAATGTGCATTTACAAAGTCACTAACGTGTGTTACAGATCTGTAATATTTACATAGATCCAGTAGCATGATGCTGAATGGAACGTGAATACAAAACATCAGCAGGCTAAAAGCTGTGCCCCAGAATATCAAAGATGAACAAAAAGGATCTCATAGCTTTACAATGGCTAATAAGGAAGAAAATAGCAGAAACTAGTAAACTGAAACTTTGTATTAAAAACTTATTTTCTCCATCAATGTGGAGAAAACTGAGTGAAATTAGATATAATATCATGGTGAACTCAGAAAGGATTTTTAAAAATAAATATATATCATGGAACAGCAAGATAAATACAGAACAAGGGATATGCACATACCGTTTTGGCTGTATTTGAGATTGTTAAATTGACTAGCTTTCCTTTTTTGTATCAGGTCTAATACCTGCTTTTCTGCATTATATTTTACTGGTGGACATATAGAATGGGCTAGTCTGATGACAATCTGATTCTCAATTATGCAGCCTGTTGTTTAGTCTGTAGATACTGCTGGCTGAGAAATGTATGTTGTTTGGATTTTACATGGGAAATGATGTTTTTAATAACATAAAGAGGACATTCTCATGTAGTAAATTAAACATGAAGCTAATTAAATGGAAACTTATGCTCAAATATAAGTGTATGATTTTATTCAAATACATGGAAATTTTCATGTATTCAAAGACCTCGCTTCTACATTGAGACTTAAGTCAGCAATAGAGCTTTCTGCCATCAGAATAACATCCATTAGTTTGAGCCAGAAAAGAACAGGAAGATTATACCGTGTCATGTCACTCTTAATGCTCTGAGAAGCTTTTGGTTTCCCCCTGATATTTTGTTTACAAGTTTTGATCCTTAGGAAAACATTTTCTATTTTATTTATTTCATCCTGCCTTTGTTATTTTTATAAATCATTTAAGACTGCAAACAATTAATACTCCTTCTTCCTCCTCCTCCTCCTCTTCCTCCTTTCCCCACAACAACAACCCTGTGAGATGAATTTGGGCTGAAAGAGAATGAGTGGCTCAAAGTTACCCAGCTGGCTTTCATGCCTAAAATGAGATTAGAGCTCATGGTCTCCTAGTTTCTAGCCCGATGCCCTAACCTCAACACCAAACTGGTTCCCAAGTTGCCATTTTTGGGGGGAGGAAAACTTTTTATTATTTGAAAAACCCTGGGGCATGTATAAAGAGAGTATCAGGTGATTGGAAAAGGAGAGATGTTGTTATCTTCAAAACAGAGGGAGGGAAAGAGGAAAAACTACAAACCAGTCATTCTGGCACTGATTCTCAGCCCAGTTCCTACAGCAGATTATGAAGAGAGAAGCCTGTAAATACCTTGAAAACGATGCAGTGATTGACAGAAATCAGTACTGAGTTGTCAAACTCAAGTCTTCCCAGACTAATCCTATCACTGTTTGCTTCTGTGCATCCCATCTAGGCAGGTAGGAGGGACATACTCTGGGTCATGTGGCCAGAACTAAAAGGAAAACCATTTCACAAGGCATCATCCTGGGGAAGATTATTGTTACAGAGATCAAGTCAGCCCTATCCCTGCAAGGCCAAGGCTTGTTCTGTGCTCCAGCCTGGGGTGTGTGGGGTGTGAGAGAGACAAAGCACACTTCCTGGTTGTGCTGATCAATGTTGTGTAATTCCTCTTGGATGCTGTGATAGGTGGGGGAGGTGCATATGTATTTACTGTTTTTAATATTGTTAGACCCCCAGAGTCATGAATATGAGATAGGCAGCCATATAAATCAAGCAAATAAATAGGATCTCATGTATTGATCAAGGAACTCTATCATATATATATACTTTGGTTTCAGCCAGAGGTTCAACAAAGACATTAACAAACTAGTTAAATAATCAGAGAGTGCTCATCAGAGGCTTCCCATCAAACTAGACTGAAGTGCCAAAAGAGATGCAATTATATATATATATATATAATTTGATAATTGAGAATTATATGAATGAATTCCCACAAGAATGGAATTCCCTCGCGCAAGGGAGCACAAAGTTGAACCTGATGGCTGACTACATTAAAGGAGCTGAAAGTTGAGAAATGCAAACATGGTGCAAATGAATGTTCATCTTGCCACCTCCAAAGGTCTCTGATAGGCAGAGTTCAATGACATGTCAAAACGCATTGGCTGGCCATCAATATCATACAGCAGATCATACAATTCAGCACTTCCTTAGAGTTCTCCATAGATGGAACTGAAGAGACAACATTTGATATGATCTGAAATGAACCCAGAAGCAGTTTTAAAAAAAAAGATACAGGATTTGCTAAGCACTTTGAAAGGCTATGAATTGTACTGAAAACACCTGATTACAATTTAGCAGTTCACCAAGTTCAGTTCCCAAACCTGATGGGTGATGAATTGACCAAAGCTTCAATTAACTGGCCACTATCAAAGCTCTGCAGAGCCATAGAAATAATTTAGAAATTATGTTCATCCAGAACTCTGCGGAGAATACATAAAGTATAAATATTTTAAATAAGACCATGCTGCGTGCTTGAGCTATGGAAGAACAGTTTATTGTAAATTAATTATTAATGTAGCATTGCAAGGTAATGTTTATTATGATGGATTGTGGGCATATTTTAATGTAAAGACAGATCTAAAATCTAAAAATGTTCATTCCCAGATGAAGAGTAAAAGCTTGTTCTGTTAAGTGAACAGGGATGATGGTAAAACTAGCATTGTTAATTACAAGACAAATATTGATCTTCTGACCAATTTAAGGCACTGCACCCTACTTAACAGAGAATATCAATATCTAAATGGTTCCTCCAAATTCAGAGGGAACATATCTTGACTAATTGCTGAGGAGCAACTACATGTTGTTTGCTCACATTCCTTACTCGATTTTCATTAGTCACTTTGCAAACCAGGATGCTAGATTAGATTTGTTTAAAGTGGCTGGACTCTCAATGTTCTTAAAAATGGGCTACTGAATATCCAACCATGGCTGTTTTAAATAATTCACAGTGAAGTTAACAATGTTGTGCAAATTTGCATAACACTCTTGAAATCATCTCCTTTTTTATTACTTGGTGATTAATCTGTTCAGGGCAGGGGTGTTTCAGAATTCAACCAGCTTTTAGGATGATTTGCTGATTGAGAATTATATTGTAAAGAATATAAACATGATAGTAGTAAGCTTGTGTCCTTACAGGGTGTGTAGAAGGCTGAGAGTTACATTAAATTTCCAGTTCTATTGATAAAATAAGAATGGAATTCACTCGTGCTTAGAATTTGTAAAGAAGCAATGGTACTCCATCTGGGAAACATAAGGTAGCCCAGACAAGAAGCTCAGGAATGAATCTTAGCTCTAACTTTATGAATCTTAGCTCTAACTTTATTGTAAGGTTACATTAACAGAATCTTGCAAGATTGAAAATATGTTTCCCCTCCTCTTTTCACTCTCCAGAAAATTAGGAGGGTCCCTTCCAAGAGACTTCCCTCATTGCTTCTATGGCAGTGGTGTCAAACTCATGGCCCAGATGCATCACGTGATGGCCACGCCCACCCCCATTTTACGGAAGGGGGGAAGTCATGTTACGTCACGTGACTGCAACATGATGATGCAAGTTTGATATCCCTGTTCTATGGGCTGATACTTCTTTTGCATGCCAGTTGTGGCTCTTCCTCCTGTCTCCCAGGGTCATTCCCACATACCATTACAACAAAACCTTAGCACATGCCTTTCAATCAGGTCATATTAGTGAAGGAAAGGGATTGCCACTTTCCTTCTCCCTGGTAAATTAGTGGCAGAGAGGATCTTCTTCAGAATGAAGTGGCACAACAAATTAGTGGGAGAGGCAAGACAACAGACTTTAATCTTGGACTCTAGATTACTCTCTCTCTCTCTCTCTCTCTCTCTCTCTCTCTCTCTCTCTCTCTCTCTCTCTCTCTCTCTCTCTCTCTCTCTCTCTGGCATTATACAGAGCTCAACTTGATAATATCATGAATTATCAAGCTACAATTTGTTCATGTGTTTTGAAACTCATTGTCACAGAAACAGGGAGCTGAGATAAGAATTAAATGTGACCATTTATTCCAAAGAAAGTATGTTAGAACTCATTTCCACCTCTAAAACAGAATTTACTTATTTTCCAAGTAAAATTAATGTCAAAATTTAAAGTCTTACAATTTCAGACTATTTCTGCTGAACCCATTCATGGCTATTTCTTTCCTCCTATTGCGACAACAATGGGGACAAGTCCCTGCAGGTCAGCAACATTTTCAGAAATAGTTCATCATAATCTTCTTCCTAAGGGTGAATGAGAGACTGGCCCAAAGTCATCCAGCTGGTTTCGTGCCTAAAGTGGGACTAGAACTCACAGTCTCCCAGTTTCCAGTCCAGTGGCTTAAACTCCTAGACAGCCTGGATTTCAGTCCTCTATTAAACAAGCACATTTAAACAAAGAAGCTCATCAGGGATAGAAGTCTCTCTTTTCCACTTGATGGGCCATTCCTGTCATGGGTATCTAACCTTTTGGCTTGCCTGGGCCACATTGAGTGCAGAGGAATTGTCTTGGGCCGCATATAAAATATATAGCATAGTTAATCTATATATATATATATATAAAAAGGTGAAATACCACTCACCCATCATCACGAAATATCCAGAACCGTAAAGCCTACACACTTGAAATTTGGCACATATGTTCCTCTTGGCTTCTAGGTGCTCGCTAAGAAAGGAGTTTTTTTTTAATCACCATCAGATCATTAGTATTTCTTATATTATTATTAACACACTCTGAAGGAGTTAGAAGTTCTACTCCGCCTCCCCACCTGAAAGGGAGAGGTAAGATAGGAGAGGCTTCTGTGGGGCAGGCCTGAGGGAGAGA
>JANHFT010005144.1:59122-69172 GCA_032467955.1 Pseudoxenodon macrops | reverse complement strand
TGTAGGGTTTCCTGCCTAGGCAGGGGGTTGGACTAGAAGACCTCCAAGGTCCCTTCCGACTCTGTTATTCTATTCTAAGTCCGAAGAGTAGTTGACAGGAACAATCGACATTTGTTTTTAGAAAAAAATAGCGCACACATTTGAATTTTGAGAGCACGTTATGGGCATTCTCCAGAAAGAGCTGCCAGTTGGCAAAAGGTGGATTTCCAAGCTGTTACTTTAGGCAAAGGGCTCAGCAGTTTTGCTGCATATCCACCTTTGGGTTGATCAGGAATTCAGCCTGGACACACCTTTGCTTTTTTTTTATTTTTAAAAGTCTTGATTGGAATTATGCACACACGGTATATATGTTTATTGTAAAAAAAAAGAAAGAGCGCCGATTGCCAATATATTCTTGTATTTCAATATAAAAAAACTATAAAATAACAGAAGGGAGTTCCTTAACAGCAATTATTGGTTTAACGGTTAAAGTATCAGGCTAGAAACCAGGAGACGGTGAGTTCTAGTCCCTCTTTCCGTATTAAAGCCCTGTGGGTGACTTTGGGCCAATCATCAGGAGACGGTGAGTTCTAGTCCTGCTTTAGACATGAATGCTGGCTGGGGAATTTGGGCCCAATCACCAGGAGACAGTGAGTTCTAGTCCCTCTTTCCGTATTAAAGCCCTCTGGGTGACTTTGGGCCAATCACCAGGAGACGATGAGTTCTAGTCCCTCTTTAGGTACACAGAAGGAGTTTGCCTGCCTTTGGACCAGTCACTCTCTCTTAACCCAACCCACCTCACAAGATTGTTGTGTGCAAATGAGGAGGAGGAAGGAATATTAGGTATGTTTGTGCCTTGGGTTCTTTATAAGGATAATAAAGGCAGGATAAAAATAAAATAACAAATAATAATAACTCACCCGCAGGCATTCAGTAATGACACAACTAAGCAAACAGCTAAAACTGTTTATCAAATTAGCAGAATTTGTCTAAGCAATAATAGAATTTTAATTATGACAGTTTTTGACCAGAATAATTGAAGCTAAGCAGGAATACTGGGTCACAGTTTTCTTTAAAATAATATTCTTTAAAATACACACACACACACACACACACACCACAGTCACATAGATGGGGAAGAGGAAGAGTTCTCATATATTCCCATTTCAATATTTCAAGTAATTCTCCAAGGATCCAATTTGTGCTGTGTTACAGTCAATGGGAAGATTCAACCCCCCACATTTTTTTGATTACTTATTTTCACCCAAGGACAGTCTGCCTCCCTAAAATGGAGGACTGCCTGTTCCTTGTAGAAAAAGAGAAAAAAGATTCGATTTATAAACCACAAAAAGATACCCAAAAGTCCCACTGAAGTGTTATAATCGCCATGTTCACTCTGGCCAAAGGCCAAGTTTCTTTGTTGGGCTTTTCCTTAGTTTTAGAGGCCTCTTTCTCTTCCTGTGATGAAATGGAGTTATGCCAGTGGTGTAGGTGACCTAACCTGGGCCCAAAAGCATGTGCCTTGGAGGGGAGAAGTCTAAACTTATTTAATGCTCTCCTGTAGCAACACTCCGCTCTCAAGTGCCCAAAGAACTCGCAAGGGGGAGGGAGGGGAGAGGAAGCTTTAGCAGACTTTCCACAGCAGCTTGGCAAAGGACTTTAAAATTAATATATCCATTATAGATAATTGAGAGGCAAAGCCTCCGTTCCCATTGCTCCCTTAACAGGCCTGATGGATAGACTGTTTTACCATGAACAAAAGGGACAAGGAGAAAGAAAACACACATTCCCTTCACACATGTTGGGGAAAGAGAACCTGCAGCCCTGAAGGTAAAATATTAACAAGTGGTAGGCAAGGTATTAATCTCTCCAATGCACTTGAGAAAGAAAACCTTTGTGTTCTGAAAGACTCCCTTCCCCAAATAAGAGCTTGGATGTCTTGCCAATCCCTGATTGAAACCAATATCTCCCACCAGGACAAGAATTTCCAGAAGACAGTGAAAATAATGCCAAACATATGAAAAACAAACCAAGACAGAGAAACCAAAGCAACACTTTGCAGCAAAGCAAGCCTCAGCAGGGCTGAAGAGAAGGAATCTAAGAAGAGTCGGAGGGGATTTCAAGGTTTATTAAGCCTATGGCAGAACTTCCAAGAACCTACTTCTGTTCATATAAGCTGGAAAAGTACTTCTTAGCTTAAGAGATATGCCTGAAGTAATTCTGTTTTTTTGGAAGGGGGGAAAATCTCATAATAGAGGGCATAGGGATATATATTTAAAGATAAATGAATCACTCCATAGATCTGGGTGTCTCTATGCGCATGCATACAGGGGACAAGAAAGACTGCAGTTGACAAAGAGAGTCCAATCAGAATGGGCTTTTTTTGTATCTACAATAGATATCTACTGGATATCTACCTACTCCAGATATTATCTGCCTGTCCAAATAAGATCAGGTAGAGAAGGCCTTGCTAACCAAAACCCATGGAAGCCAGGTTTCTGAATCCCTAAACCCATTCTATGCAACAGCGTTCCCACTCATCCGCTCACTGACACATACATACACACACACACACACAATCCCTCCTAGTTTTCCTCAGGAACATAAGCAGCCCCCTTCTGGTTTGGACCCCTGGTCCAATATCTAGCAAACTGCTTTGTGTGGATTATTGGCTCCTGGAAAAACAGTGGCCAATAATCCACACAAATTAGTTAGCTTAATATTGCATCAGGCTTTGGGCAAAGGAATGGCGTACCAAACTGTCCAGCATGATAATATTTCTTTTGGGGTTTTAGTGAATTGGATTAATTTGCAGAAGGTCCACAGGGAAAGA
The DNA here is from genome assembly GCA_032467955.1 of Pseudoxenodon macrops. Lineage (NCBI taxonomy): Eukaryota > Metazoa > Chordata > Lepidosauria > Squamata > Pseudoxenodontidae > Pseudoxenodon > Pseudoxenodon macrops. The sequence continues at coordinate 66,360 of JANHFT010005144.1, read as the reverse complement.
CATATATACAGCATGATACACACACACACACACTTTATTAATATTATTAATATGCTTTTCTTTTTATTGCATTGTTTTTATAACCCAACTTGTAGAAGTTGGGATGTGTGGTGCCCGGAGCTGTTCTTAATTGGAACAATCTAAAGACCTAGTAAAATAATTAAATGTTCCTGCTTTAAGTTTAAACAACTGTATAACTTCTTCAACTTTTACTCTCCTAGCCAATCGCCCAATCCTACACTCTGCCTCCTTTTCTCTGGGTGTAATCTCCACGATCACTGGAAAATGTGTATGGAAAATTCCAAGTTTAATGGAAAGGAGTAAATTGTCAAAATTCAACACCTAGTTATTTGGTCTCAGATGAGTCCACAGATGTTCAGCTGAAGCCGGATCCAAGACCAGGCATGCTTGCAAGCACCGGGCACTTTCCCCAGAGATAGGTGGAGAATGAACACAGAGTGCAGTTTTAAAAAGAGAAACAGAAAAAGCTCAGAGGAAAAAAAATAGAAATAAAAGAGCTATCACATACCTGGGACACTCTTCCTTTTTTTGAATTTTATTGGATACAGTTTTCTCAAATCCAGGAAGTCAAATCTTTTCTCCTGCTAATAGGGTCCAGTTGATAATGTTTTTCCAAGACATCCGCATGAAAGAACGTAGAGAGCTTATCCAATGGCTAATATTCTGTCTTCTAGGCTTTGGCAAAAATTATTTGTGTGCCTAGCCACACTTGGTCAAATAAAGTATCCTATTCAATTCCATTCTATTCCGAAATATATATATATATTTTTAAAGAGAGAGAACAGATAAAATAGAAAGCAAATTACTCAAGGGAGAAGAAATCAGAACAGGAATGCCCACTTGCTTCCATCAGTGGTCCGGGTAACAGTCAAGTCTGGTGTTTCCAATACTTTTGGAGATGCCGGTTTGTTGACATAAACAATAAGGCCCAGCCTTATTGTCCTCCCCTTTCCAATTGTGACTTGAGAAGGGAGCCTACCGGTCCCATTTAACTTGGAAATGAACTTGGACTTCCGACCAGACAGGGCACTAAACGGGAAGAGGTAGTTTTATTTGTCTGCTTCTGAAACATAGCCTAAGGGGTAAGTGCACTATTAACAAAAGAGACAGACTGTAAAGTCACCACGGAGAGCAGCCATTGGAAAGGAACGTATTTAAAAGGGTCTCTCTCTCTCACACACACACACAAACACACTCTCTTTCTCACACACACACACATTCTCTCTCCCGGGAACCAGTTTCCCATTTTCTCACAGCCCTTTGTCAAGGCTGTATGGAGGGGAAGGTGGATGGCAGGCTCTTAATGTGCTGGGGAAGAGATGCCGGTGCTGTTTCAAGAAGAAAAGGTTGGGGGGGTGGGGGACACGGTTGAACGAAGAACCCCGGACCGCCTGTATTCCACGGTCGGTCGGAAGGCCTCCTTCCCGCCGCTCCAGAGGACCCTATTCGGTCTACCAGCCGGAGGGAGCCTTCGTCGGGCTAGCAGGGCTCAGAGAGCCCATGCTAAAAAACAAAAAGTTATGCATGTACGTATTGATTTATTTTTAATTACGTATATCCTTGAATACCTTATCCGCGCTCTCAAAGCAGAGGGAGAGAATGGAAGGAGGGGGACAAAGAAGCGCCGGATCTGTAGGTCGATGGGAGTGCAGAGCTGAAATGAAAAGAAAGCCTTTTTTAAAAATAAATGAAAAACATGGATCATTTTAGGGGAAGGGAGCGGGGTGACGACGCCCCATCACCAAGAATTGCTCGGTGGCGAGCGGGATTCTTTAAAATGCCAACTGAGCGGGAGTTGGCGGTAAAAGCAGAAAAGGCGAAGAGCGAGAGAGGGGGAAAAATACGGGAGAAATTACCGTCGTTAACGCGGGCCTCCTTGTTGCCACCCTTTGGATCTAGGATTGCACTCGTCTTAACGTCCGGGCGTGCGTTTTCGTCAGAGAGGTGGCGGCGCGGAGGGAAAAGCGAGGAACCCGCGTCGTAAAGGGTTTTCCAAGCCTTGCGTCGCAAACCGGGAGCAAAAGCACAACAAGACCCTCCTCCAGCATGGTCCGACAGGATCCCCTCCACCATTTCTTGAGGCAACTGCATTCTCGAAGGCCTCTTAGACCCAAAGGTGGGCAGGAAAGAGGAAAACGCTGCACGGGTGTCTATAAGAACCGCCGCCTTTGGCCTGTCGGTTTCCCAATGGAAGGTGAGGTACCTGGAGATCGTCCTGTAAAAACCAAGCACAGCCAACTTAAGTTTTGTGGCGAAGTGGGGTGGGGGTGGGGCAGGGAAGTCGGAGTATAAGTGGACACTTCACTTGCCTCCTGTTCCTTGGGCTATGAATGTGGAAAGGCGAGCCATTTCTTTAGGAAACTTTCCCAAGGGTTTTTGAGGAGTGTATTTAACAAAGTCCTTTTATCTTTCATGCCTTGGGGAGGATCCAGAAATCTTGAGACAATTATATTAATTCAATTCTCCAGTGAAGAATGGGGGCTAATAATTCCCACACACACATGAAAGGGGGGGGAGGGAGATCCTTAAAAAAACAAAAACAAAACAAAGGCTCCAGTCAAGGAAAAAGCTTTGATTTTTTTTATTTTTAAAAGCACCCTTATGAGCAACGACAATGTCTTGGGCATTTTCACATTTTAATCATGAAAAGTACACTCTACATTATAAACACTTCTCACGCAGTGGTGGTTTTGGTTTTTCTTTTAGTCTGTCTTTTCCGAATGCTTGGCGGAGTATACCTGGTTTCAGCCCCGGTTGTTTATTTATGATCAGGAGGATCCGAGTGGCGACTGGGCAGGCAGGCGCCCTACCTTGCAGGTGAGAGAAAGGTTGGCTTTCAGAGTCCTCGTCCTGCCAAGGGTTTCCACTGGGACCTAGGAATGAATTATCTTGGAAAGCCAACTTTTCATTCTATTTGCGAAACCTATTTCCAAAATTTGATAAGAGTGCCTTGCTAAAAACGCCTGCGGTAAGTGGAGGGGGGGAACACTTTGTAAAAGTTCCTTTAGCAGCATTTTTCAAAGGTAGTTCTCCTTTTTGCCCCCCATCCCCCAACCCTTTTGACAGGTGGGTTAATACTTAAGACATTATAAAGGCTGCTCTTCTGCAGCCCCAAATGAAACTTTAACTGCTTCATTTTTTTTTCCTCCTGCAAAAAAGCAGCGGAGGCTCTTTAGTAATTTCTGGGCAGGTTTACTATGATTATCTCAGGAGGGTTGGCTTTCTTGTTGGTTTAATTAATTTACACATCTCTTACTATCTCCATCTAACTAAGCCCAGACGGTACTGTTGGGGGTGTGTGGAAACAGGTTCTGCATGAAACCATTAGTTACCTGCCTACGTTGCGGGGCGAGTCTACAAAATGTGCTGTTTTAAAAATAAGGTGCATTTGGACTCGGGCATTAAGGTGGTAAGTTTGTATAAGCACCAACTGGGAAATAAACCCTATTAAACTCAGTGGAATGTACTTCTCAGTTGCCAAGCATTGGGTTATGTTAGGTCTGAAGTGTTTTAGAAAGAATATGGAGAGTGTGTGTTTGTGAATAACTCTGGTGGCCGATCCGGAGTTGGTGGGGCGGAAATAGATAACATTTCAACCTTGCCTCTTTACCTAGAAATAAATTAGAAATGAAAGGGGGCAGATTTCACTTCAGACTGGTTCACAGAGGTAGACCATTTCCTCAATGTTTAGTACTGTAGTTTGTTTGTTTTTTACAACATGGATCAGGGGGAGAGACTTATCGGAGACTTTCCTTATCTGCCCTCTACAACATACCAGAGTTAACTAAATATTAAAGTTCCAGAAGATGGCTCAGTATATTGAGTTCTTGGCAATTAATCACCAACTGCAATTAAATACTTTATCTCATTCTTCGAACACACCCTTTATTTCTACAATCAAATCCGAGCCATTGCAATTAAAGCAAGGAGGAGATAGGCGGCTGCTTTCCAAATGAAACCCTTCTTTATCATCTTCCTCCTTCTTTTCCTCTACAAAAAGCCCCAATTTACTGCTTATTGGACATACTAAACACAAGTGCACCTTAACAGCGCAATCTGGGTATAACCAGCAGGAAGTAGAATCTTTCCATTGCTTGGCGTCTCCTCATCAGGACGGCTGTTTTCCTTGGCAAAACTTTTAGAAAGGGTAGATCTTACTTTTGAGTAAAACCTGCGGCTGTCCCTTAGTTTTGTGTTTCAGATTTCTCCCTTTCTCTGACTCGAGGTCTTCCTATTTTCTTCTGTTTGTGTGCATGCGGGCGTGAATGGAAAGGGGTGCAAAATGAATGTAATCTCAGAAGTCGACGTGGGTCTATTTTTCTTTTCCTTTCTTTGTCTCTCTCTCTCTCTCTCTCTTTCTTTCTTTCTTTCTTTCTTTCTCTTTCTTTCTTTTTTTATGTTACATCGCCACAATCACGAGCGGAGCTGCACGTTCCTCTTTTTCCAAAGTTACAAGCCTGCCTTGGTGTGCATTTTTAAGTTAATTAACCTGCTAAAATTGATTTTTGCTATCAGCCAACAGCTCCCTATCTTAGCCAGATCAGCCCCTTTAAATGAGATAGTGCTGAACAATTTATGAAATGAAAAACTGCTTAAGACAAGGCAAATAAATAAAGAGGGTCTTATGGCTCAGGAATAAACTACTGTGAAGAAAGAAAGAAAGAAAGAAAGAAAGAAAGAAAGAAAGAAAGAGAAAGACTTCACTTCTTAAGAAAAGTTTTAAAATTAATGTTTTTCTCAGAGAAAGAAATGTGCAAATTCTTCATTCAGTTTTCTTCACTTAATTTTTCTGATTCCTTTTAAGATGTGCTAACAGAAATTAAACTGTAAAATCCAACTGTTAATTAAAACTATATTTCATTGAAATGAACATTGTAAATAATCTTACATAATCTGAAAAAAGATCAAAGTCAACTTTTAATTAATCATTGTCTGATTTACTCAAAAACCACTTTTAAAATAACTGACACCATTTAGTATTTCTGGACATACTTTTAAACCGAGAGTACTCTTACATTTATACATAAGCTCTTATGTCGTCTTACATGTACTGTCAGATGCGTGTTGTTATTGTATTCAGTTTATTCTCCTGACTGATATGTGCCTTGATTTTATAAAATCAATTGCCAAATTCATTAAGACCATGTCTTCTGTGTTCCATGTTTTAAAAATGTGTATCAACTCTTTAAAACATTCACATTTTACTTTAGAAAAGGATGTCCAGTGTTCTCTGTATTTCTTAGAGAAAAATTAAAGAAAATTTAAAATTAAGACTTTGGTTTTCTCCATTATTAGCAAATAGCCCACTTATTGAACAGCACACATTCTTAGTCACTTTGATTCCACAAGTAAAGTTCACTAAGACTGAGGTCAGAGAAGGCTGATTGTGAAACAATGTCTATTCCACCTTGACCTTGGACTTTGCCTGGTTTGATTGTTACATGTGCAAAAGTGTAAACATGAGTTGCATGTGAAGCCTGGGTGTCTCTTTTGAAGATATCCTATTTTCAACAGAAACTTCAGATTATTTTTTGTTTGGAATTTTGGATAGATTTTCCAGCTTCCCCTCACACCAGGGTGTTTTATTGATAGCAGGCAGTAGTTATCCTGGACGTGCAGAAAGAGTAATTATTCCTGCATTTATTGATAATTCTCCTTAAATTCTGGTGGCGAAAATCTAATGTGCCACTACTGTTCCTTAATATAGGAAAATATTGGTATTTGACTCATAGGTGGGTATCACGGAACCTGGATATTCAGCCTTTTTTGGGTGTACAGCTCCAATTATATTAGATTGGATTCCCTTATTGATTTGTGTATTTATTTTGGTAGATTCTTCTTGATCAGTAAGTTAACTTTGATGACTATAGCATCTTGGAAGCAAAAACCATCTTTGTTTGAAATAAAAGGCACCAAATTCAATGGAACCTGGTTTTGAGTAAACCTACATGGTACATAGATAGCTATAGGCAAGATTTGGCCGCTTCCCTCCCCTCCACTTTCCTTTCTCAGAACCGTATTTTTCCCCACACCACCAAAATCCAATTATTTTGCATAAAATGGGGAGGAAGAGTGGGGAGGAAAAGGGGGAAATGGAAGATCCCTACCTACTCCTCTTAAGCTAAATTTCCCATGGTTTCAGACACAAAATTAGGAGAATTTTTAAAAAGGAGACATGTGTCCCTGAGAAGTAAATAAACTGATCCCATTCACCCAGTACTGCCTGCAAAGTGTTGGGGGCCAACGTGCATTACAGCCATCAATCTTAGCCTGCAATTCTATTTCATTATGAGCCATCCATCTCAGATTCGGTTTATATTGCGTACACTCAGTTGCACTTATTGTCTTTTACACACACACACACCATCCATGCACATGCTAATCAAACTTTAGACCACATATGTAGTACTCACAATCATTGTTGCACTGTTCACTGCTACAATATTAAATTTTAATAACATAATCACACAACATCAGTCTCTGAAATCATCAGTTAATTGAACATAAAGTAATAAACATTATTAGGTTGGACTCGTAGAAGGAATACATCTATAGAAAAAGTTGAAGAGTTTCGAAAGCATCTAAGAAGTTCTTGTGAGGTTGGCGATTCCTCCTTTCTGTTTTTTCCTATTGCATTTTGTTTCCTTATGCCCCAATAATGGTTTGTTTGAAAGGTAAACAATACCAACAAAAAGAAGAAGAAAAGCGTGGGAAACTAGCAAGCAAAATCTCAAATGCACCCTTTAAGTGGAAAAATAAGGTGTACTGTAGCGTTGCTTTGGTTTCTAATATTAATACAATTTTATTGGACACTTGAAGCAAACAAAGGGTTAAAGGTTTTAAAGACGCTCCCCTTCGAAAAACAAGACACTTTAAAAAAACATTTGTACTGCGCAAAACTATCAGCGGATACACACACATGTTAAAGCAAGCAGATATGATTCCAACCCCCCACTCACTCTGGAGACCGAGAGAAGGAAAAAAATAAATTTCCGGAGCGATAAACGTCCAGATTCCTTAGTTCCCGTAAGATCCAAGAGTTGATTCCCAGAAACAGGAGCGGGGATTGAGGAAGGGGGGAGGGAGGTAAAGGAGCCCAACCGCACCTAAGGGCTGCAATAAGATTGACCCTTTTTCCAGTTGTTGTTGTGGTTTTTAAAGCAGGTCTTTTTCTGGCTAATATTCCGCAGCTCTCCTTTTTTTTTTCCTTGTAAAAT
>JANHFT010005144.1:37191-48050 GCA_032467955.1 Pseudoxenodon macrops | reverse complement strand
TCTATTCTATATGCACCAAAGACAAATTCCTTGTGTGTCCAATCACACTTGGCCAATAAAGAATTCTATTCTATTCTCTCCTCCTTCCCCCCTCCCAATTCCCTTTCTGATCCAGGGATGGACAATTCCATTCCTGGCCAAGGATCTTCTTTCCAGGGTTGAATACAAACTGGCCCTTGGGCAAGAGAGAGAGAGCTGTATCCTCACTCCGGGGCTAGCCTTGACCATGACTATGCAGCCCATTTGACCTTGGCATCACCAGCTTTGGGTGCGATGATCATCGAGGAAGCAAAAGCCTTGATCTTCTGGCAACCCCCCCCCAAGCACCGATCCTCTCTAAGTGTCTTTTGGCTCCATGCATAGATAAACAAGGTGTCATTTCCAGTCTAGACAGGCAGCCTAACGACCAACAATAAAGGCATGAAAAGGAAGCACCCCAATTTTAGCCTTTTTCTTTCTTTTCTATGGAGGGCTTTGAATAAGGTCTTAACTGCAGCTCCTCTTTTTTTTTTTTAATAGGTAAAGGCCCCTCTCTCCAATTTCCGCCATTTCCTAGTTCTGTACCGCTTGCACTTGGAAGTTAGTTGTTTTAGGGGTTTCTAAAGTCCTCCTTTTATGGAAAGAGAAGAATGTGCGTCTTCTCTCGTTAGGGATCAAGGCTGGGAAAAAAACAGAGAAAGGGAGAAAAACAGATGCAGACATATCTCTACCTGAAAGTAATTCAATGGGACAGATTTCCAGGTAAGTGTGTGCTTCTGTGTGTGTGTGTTTATCTGCATGTATACTGGAACTTTAGTTGCTGCAATGGTTGCGCTATTTTTCCATCTTCCCTGCCCCTTCCTTTAAATCCACAAACTGGTCTTTGCAATAACTTATTAGTAAAAGTCTGAGAGGGGGCAAGGGCTAGCGACAAAAGAGAACTAGATTTCATCTACATCCTGGGCAAAGTTTGTAGCCACAGATCTTTCCACAAAAACATCTTATCCCAGGAATCAAGTAAGCTTAAAAGAGGTTTTAAAAGCAAGGTAATTGCTTCTTCTAAAAGAGGACCCATATAGTTGCAAAGGAGATATCTGGAATCTGGCATATGATGATGGTTGGATTTTTCCACGTGTAATTAATTTTAGTCTGGAATGCTTAAGATATGTTTTTTTGGGGGGGGAGTTTAAAGGTGGTGCTCCATGGGGCTTGAAAGTAAGACCCATTGAAATCAATGAGATCAGTTTCCACAAATATAGAATGAAACAGTTTGTCCTCCAAAAAAAAATAGTAATCAATGAAAGGAAAAACATGCAAAGAGAATTATTATCATTTTGTCTTCATTATGTCTTACTTCCCTGAAGACACATTGAACTGGTTTACATATCAATCCAGCAGGAGACGGATAGCCTCTGCTGGCAGCGCTGGGGAAAACGTAGTTTACACCTTAGGCATTTAACTCTTAAGGGCACATTGGGAGAACCTTTAGGCAAAATCATTGTAATGTAAAATTGAATTGTAAAAAGGGAGAAGGAGATAGAAGGAGGAGGGGGAGGAAGAGGAATCCTTGCAAGAGTCAAGTATTTAGGCATGCTCGGTATATCTTTTGTTTTGTATGGTACATAACGTTCTTCCTCTTTAATATCTTTTCCATCACTTGAGTAGTTTCTACGAACTACTCAAGGATGCATTATTCAGCCTTTTGGATGATTTAGTTTAATCGAATCATTTTCATTATTTTGGTGCTCATGTGAACATTTATCTATAAATATATACTGGTAGCCTCACAGATTTCCAAGAAAACTAACAAAAATATTTGCATGGTGCCAATAGATCCCAGAGCTTTGATATGCCTGTCATTAAATTAAATTAAATTAAATTAAATTAGGAGGACAATGATTTGGGTGACGAGTTGAGAGTTTCCTTTCCTTTCTTTTCTTTTCCTTTCCTAACCATAACTGGACTACCGTAATTTAAAAAAATGGTGGAGATCTAGAACTCAAAATCTCTTTAAAGTTAGGTTTATTCATGGGAAAGTTGAATTTTTTTAATGCTTTTGGGAGGTGAACAACTTGTTTGCCCAAATACACACACTTCTAAGGAGTTGGTATTTTAATTGCTTGGTAGGGAGTAATCTAGAAAGCAGCATTATTGCGGACTGAGTTCCACCCCTTCTCCTCCCCAAAAGCTGGTTTAGGAGATGGTGAAGCGCCAGGGGGATGCGAGAACTAAGCTAAGATCAACGCGGAGGGGAGAACGATCTGCCAGCCAAAACCTGGAGTGCCTATTTAGGATTGCTGAGAGCTATCACGAACAAAAGCTTCAGAAAGCATCCAAGTTTGGGGGGGGAAGTGCCCTTTTCTCTGTCGCAAGAGCTGGGTGGGGGTCTTTCAAGACCCTCATTTGCATAAGATGAAGAAGCCATTTCATAACCTAGGCAGTGACCTTGAACTGGCTTAAAGCGCCCTCCGATTCCCGAGATTTTTCTGGAGTTCTTTTTTCTCTCCATCCCATCCCCGAAATAAGTTTCGGAACAAGGGCTCGTTCGTTCGGCAGAAAGAAGCGATTTTCTTTTTTTAAAAGCCCCATAGTCGACCTTCCTCTAGGGTGGAGGTGGCAATTTGGAAACAGCTGCTTCCCCCCCCCTCTTGTCACTTCTTCCTTTGGGAAACGGGTTTGTTGTGGCGGCCTCGCTGCAGTTTTCTTTTGCTTTACTCCTGTATTGGAAAGAGGGGTGGGAAAAACTTGGCTGAAGCTGTTCAAACTCGATGTGAGGACCATCAGGTGTGTAAGGGGTGGGTGCGAGGGAGAGGGGACTTGCCCTACTTAAAATAAAATAAAAAAGATTAAGGATTAAGTTCTGCCCCTTTCTTTAAATTCGCGGTTTAAAATACAATAGCGGGGAGTTAAAAGTGTGGTGCAATAAAGCCCCTGCTTTAAACTTTCAGGATATTTTATTTTCAGAAACTGCCCTGGTGGTTATTGTCTTGCATCAGTAAGTGGGAGACGTGTCCCTCTCCCCCCCACACCCTCCTCTTTCGGCTTCAAGCACAACTTGGACTGGAAAGTTGAATAATTCCTGCACCGTTCCGTGAATTTTCTCTCCAAGAAAATAACTCTCTGGGATTCGAATCTAGAAAGGCTTTGCTGTCAACAGCTCTCGCCGCTCAGCGACACATACGGAGGTGTTTTTTTTTTAACCCAGAAACATTTTTTCCCCCATGAAGGTAAGGGACTTTTACAGTGCAGGGAGGGTTACAGATCTCGGTTGGGCACTCGAAAACCCGAACTGGTTTCTTTCCTTTCCAATAGATCACCCTAAAAACCGTCTTGAAATAACATCCCCACCGAGCAAACTTTTTCTTCTTCTTCCCCCTGTCCAGTTTGGGGAGCTGCTAAATCAATCAGACCTTCTTCTAACCTAAAAGCTATATAGCTGGGGGGAAATTATGATTCAAAAGAAGGAAGCAGAAATACCAGGTCGCTTCTCCGTACACAAGAGTGGGAAAATAGTCTTGGTGATTTGAAGAGCACGCGCTGGTTATCTCATTATTAATGTCTGGAGGAGTCGAGAGGAACAGCCGACGGTTCTGCCTACCTACCTACCTACCTACGAAGAATATCCCGGTAAACACCAGCGCCTTGTGAACAGTTAAGCAATTTTAAATCCGACTGAGGTCAATGAGATCGCGAAGGTCTAACGGTGGGTAGGAGTGAAATCACAGGCGCCTCGCGCGGTAAATCAACTTGGAAAACGTTTGGCGCTAGGCTGCCAGCGAGGGTTGGTGGGGGACGGGGGGACGGGCGTGTGTTTGTAAAAACAGAAGGGGGAGAAGGAGAGAGAGAGAGATAGAGAGAGAGAGAGATACTCCTGTAGTATAGAGTGGTGGGGACCTTCACACAAGTACAGTTCTCGCCCTAAAGAGGGGTGTGTGTGTGGGGTGTTCCTTGGAGTTGGCGTTTCTCTGGCCACCCTTGGCAAGAGAACAAAGCCACTGCGGGCTTGCGGGGAGCCTAACGGAGACCTTAACGCCAAAGAACCAGCCCACAAGCTCAAATGTAGGAGCATCCCTAAAGGATGCCTCGTCCTGAGTTCAACTGGATGCGGAGTCCTCGCGTGGAAGCAGAAACCCAGAAGGGCGTGCAGGGAGGCAAATGGAAGTTGGGGGGGGGGAGGGAAGCTGCCTTTAACAGCTTATTTTAAGAAATAAAAGTGCTTGTTTGATTAGCACGTGTTTTTGGTTCTCCTTCCCGGAGTTGCCCACCCTCTCCACATTAGCTGGGGAAGCGGTAGCGTTTCCTACTGGGGGAGTAAGCCCCGCGCTGAATCCTCCAGGGTTTGAAGGCTTTGAAAGCGTGCAGGGGGGGGCTCTTCTGTTGCTTGGTTCGCTGTGTGTGTGTGTGTGTGTGAGAGAGAGAGAGAGAGAGAGAGAAGAGAGAGCAGAAGTCCTTCAGGAACATTCCTGCAAAATAAAAAAGTTACTGGTATTGGGGTATTTACGGTAAAGGAGCCGTCGGGTGTTTGGAAATACTGTCTACGGTACCAATTCCTCCTTTCTGGAAAGGCTCTTCCCCAGCGAAACCTTCCCCCAAACTAAACTCTTTTCCTTGTGTACTCAAAAAGCCTCGAGGTGGATATTTTTTTTCCTGAATTCCTTTTGTTTTTGAAGGGTCTCTCTGAGACCTACCTCACTAAAATGAGATACACCCACCCCCCTTCCCCCAGCAGTTTTCTTTCCAAAAGCACTAACACTTTGGGAGGAACAATCCGCTTCGCCTGTCCTGTAAAACCAGGGGCAGAATAAAAGCCGATTCCTCTTCGAATTAAAGATCTGGAATTAAAGATCCAAAACAAAACAGTTCCTGGCAGTTAGGACAGGTGAGATCAAGGAGGAGGGGGGGAAGTCTCAGAACCCCTTTGTCTCATTGCAAAAAGGGGGGAATCCCTCTTGCAGGACCGCCGTGTTTCCTCTAATTCCCTTTCTTTTCTTTTTCTACTTCTAGAGGGGGGAAAAATCTTCCCCCTAAAGGAAGAAAATTCTTCCGAATGCAAACGTCGCTGTCTCCCATTGAAACTAAACAAGGCTTTAAACAGGAAGAAAGTGGAAGAATTTTCTCTCTTAAACGCAGAGGGGGGGTGTTGAAATTCCTCCGCCCCACCAGGCATCCATCAAGGCGAGCCTGTTTGCGGTTAAATTTTCATTCCTCTCCCTATAACGAGCCTGTAAACTTCACGCGGCACAATATGTAATAGGAATTTATTAGGGAGCTATTGTAAATTTCAGCGGATCCCATTAATGAAAACCCAGCTTAATTTTTTGTCGGCTGCTTTAAAGGGAGCCTTAACGTGGCTGGCGGGGGGGGGAGGGGAGAGGAGAGAGAGAAAAGAGGTGTCAATCTTTTATGGAAAAAAAAAAGAATTGATCTGCATATTTTCTTTACAATACTTCTGATTTCTCAGGGCGGTGCTTAATACGCGTTTTATTTTATAAGTGTGTGTCTGTGTGTGTGTGTGTCTGTGTATATGTGTGTGTGCAAGAACCCGCCGGGCAGACGGAGAGAACTTCGCGTCTCAAATTGCGAAAGGTGGGTGGCGCCCTTTCTGAACGCAAGTTGCCGCTCACGTGACCCCCTCCAGACCAATCGGGCGGACCTTTAGGTTTAACTATGTTTAATGTCAGATAGCAATAAACTACTAGAAGCTCTTGGTCAGGCCCGCGGAAATGGGCGAACACAACCTCCTTAATCCCGGGTTTGTGGGACCGTTGGTGAACATCCATACGGGAGACACCTTCTATTTTCCCAATTTCCGAGCTTCCGGAGGACAACTACCCGGCTTGCCGTCTCTCTCCTACCCAAGACGGGACAATGTCTGTTCTCTGCCCTGGGCATCCTCGGAGCCCTGCAACGGATATGCCCAGCCCTACCTCAGCAGCCCCGTGTCCATTAACCCTTCCTTCAGCCGAGCCTGCGACCTAGCTAGAGTGGAAGAAAGCAAGTGCTACTATAGGGAGGCGGGCTCGGAGAACGCGCCCCTCAAAAGGGAAGAGAGAGTTAGGGACGCTGCCTTGATGCCCCTCGAGTCGGGCATCCCCCACGGAATGAGCGGCAATTTCGGCAAATTCGATTATCCGGCTCCCGAGGCGGCGGTGTCCCACGAGCCCCCTCCTTCTTGCCAGTCGTTGGAGTCAGACTCCAGCAGCTCCTTGCTCAATGAAGGGAACAAGGGCGCAACCAACGAGCCGTCCGCGCTGGTCTCCCCTCTCAACCAAGGAGGCAATCTGTCCGCTGGGGGTAAGATCCTGCGCCTGGGAGGGAAAAAAAAAAAAACCTCGCCTCTTCATAAGCAAAGCAAAACGGATTTATGCAGCAACGCCTTCTCCTTCTCCTTCCCCTTCCCTCCTTGTATTTTCTTTCTTTCTTTCTTTCTTTCTTCTTCCCCCCTTTCCTACCTCTCCCTCCGGGCTGGGAAAGTCTGCTCCAAATTCCAGGAAATTAAGCAGCTGGGCTGCGCCCGCCCGCCTGCCGATTTGTGCCAAAGCCACTAGGGGTAGCCCCTCAAATGCCTCGCGCTTTATTAGGAGGTGCTCCTTTTTTTTAAAAGGGGGCGAAAAAAGCCTATAAACATGTAAATATCCCATTAAAAAAAGAGAGAGAGGGGGGATAGCGAGGTCCCAAGTAGACAGACGGGAAGGCGATTTCTCTTGCCTTTTTTTTCTTTTCTTCTTCTTCCTCTCCCCAGCTTCTGGCCGTCTCCGGAGCGGTCGGGAGGGAGGGGTGACGCTGGTCGGGATGACACTTTCTTTCTCGGTTTATTAAAAGTTCGCAGGAGCCTTTTCTTAGTCCGCGGTGGGGGGCGGTGAATCCCCATCAGGGGCGGGGGTGTTGTTAATTCTGGTAGAGGGAGGTTGTTCCAGACGATCAACCGGACCGGTTCCCTCTGGAAGAAGGGGGTCCAAGTTCTACCTAGAACTTGACCCTCCAACCTCGCCGTCTCCTCACCAACAGTCCAGCGGTTCCTCCAGCCTCCGCAAACCGGGGTAGATGCCGGTGCCTGAATAAAGAGACGCCACACGAACAATAATTGCACGACCTCTGCTGAGACGCTTGTTTCTCCCGTCGGAAACTCTTCCGGTAAAAAAGGGGATCGGTTCGGTTTTCCCTTCTCGCTGAGCAGCAGTTGGGTAAAAATCCGGCCTTTTCCCCTCTCAGGCTTTAGGGACTCTCTAACAACCTTCCTTCCCTAAAGTTCTTCCAAAGTAGCTTTCGAAAACTGTGCCAGCCCGTGGAGGCTCCTTAAATCCTTGCCTGTCAAGGTATGGAAACTTTTATACCGCTGGTGGCCTTGTTCTGTTTATCTGATCGAACTTTATTTAAAAAAAAAAAAAAAAGAGAGAGATATTGGGATTCTTTCCTTCTTAATATTCCTTTTCCCAAATAACAATTGTGGGCAATGTCTGTGCTTCCTTCCTCCACCCCTCCCTCCCCTCCTCCCCTCCCTTGTAAGAGAATACCAGCAAGCTTTTAACCTCTAATTATTTTTCCAGATCCCTGCAGTTTTGAGAACTTTGTTTTTTTCCTTAAGGGAGGGTGGAATAACGCTCGACGCAACGCCCCTAGAATTTCGCATGGAAGAAGGTGCTTGTGGAATCTGTCCGAGGATTGAGTCAAAAGGAGAGAAGGACCCCTTCGGAGAGACGCTCCTTCTCTTACTCTCTTCTCGCTCTTGCTCTGCATATTAAATCTCCTTTTCCATCCCCCTCCCCCACCCCCCGTTCTTAGGTGCTCCCTGGTATCCGATGCACACGCGGTCCCGCAAAAAGCGAAAACCCTACTCGAAGCTGCAACTAGCCGAGCTGGAAGGTGAATTCATGGTCAACGAGTTCATTACCCGCCAAAGAAGAAGGGAGCTTTCAGACCGGCTAAACCTGAGTGACCAGCAGGTGAAGATCTGGTTCCAGAACCGACGGATGAAAAAGAAAAGACTCCTTCTCAGAGAACAGGCGCTTTCTTTCTTTTAGGGTTCCTCCCACCGTGGGGAAACCCGCCTGAGACTCTTTCTAAGCCTTGGCGGTCGCTGATGGACCCGGGACTCCGAGCCGATGTGGTTGAGGTTTTATTTCCCTTGAACGATAATGTTATTAATATTAATCGGAATCCTTTTTTTCTCTCTCCTTCTTCTTTCTTCTTCTTCTTCTCAAAATGCCCGGCAGTAGGCGTGGGGGTGTGTATGGTTGTGGGTGTGTGCGTGAGAAGGAGAGCGAGCGTGCGCGAGAGAGCGCAGCGGGAGAGCGAGAGAGCGAGAGAGAGAAAAGCGAGAGTGTGAATAGGGGAAAATGTTTTTCTTCCGCTCCTAAATCTGTAGGGAAGCGCTTAGAATGGGAATGCGCAGACGATACCAGGGACCGCCTCCTTCGGTCCGCCTGGGTTCTTGCAGCTAAAAAAGAACTTGCCAGCCAGGGTCGGGAGTGCTCCGTGAATGCCATTTCAACTGAATGGCTTGGAGGCAAAGCCGCCCACGCGTATAAAACGCTTCCCCCACCACCCCCCGCCGCCGAACAAGTCCCAAAGGCTCCGCCGTTTCCTCTTTACCTGACTCTCTGGCGGCCGGGTTGGGTTTATTTAGCTCGTCGGCAGGGAGAGGCGGAGGAAGGAAGGAGCTGGAGAACGGACTCGCCGCCCGCTGCTCGGCGGGGAGGAGGGGGGGGGAGGGAGGTCCTGTTGGGATTTGCTTATTCGCCCGGAGAGAAGGGAGAAAGGAAAAAAATAAAAAGCACGCGTGGATGTGACCTTCCTTCTGAAATCCCTGGGAACCGTTCATCCTGGAGGCTTGTCGAGCCAGCTTTACGGGTTTGTGGTCAGAATTGGTTTTTCAAGGCGAGGTTCGGGAAGAGGCGACTGTGGTACTCAGGTGAGCGGAATCTCTCCATTTCTGACTGTGCAGATGGTACAGACCGTCTGCCCAGCTGTCTGGTTCTCACCCATTCCGGCCCATCGAAGGAGGTCTGGTGTGCTACTCGGGAGTGGTTGTCCTGAAAGTCACTGCGGCAAGAGAAGGTGGGACCCAGCCTTCCCCCCCCCCATTTACAGAGTGGTCCGCAGAGGCTGTAGTGATCCATAGGTACGTGTATGTGCGTATGTATGTGTGTGTGTGTGGTGGTGGGGTTTGCCTTTAGCGAGACGGCCTTCCACCGCATTGCTGAAGTTTTTTGTTTTTTTAAAATAGGAAAATCCTTAAGGAAGTTACCTCGTTTATTGTGTGTTGTTGTTTTTTGATCCGTGAACTGAGCCTTTTGGAGGCTGCCTTCCGCTGCTAAGCGGGCTGCCTTCCTTGCAATCTCATCCACCCCGCCACGCCCACGCGTGCTTTCTGCTCCCTGTCTGCTTCTTTCCCCCCATCCTCCCATAGAATGCTTCACAATAATTTCAATTTCTGCTTTAATAAGAGCTCGGTTGAAGGAGAAGGTTGGGCTGTTTATTGTGCCGTTCTATTTATGGACGATTAAGGAGGTGGTGAGAAGCGGGGGAGGGGGAGGGGGAATCCCCCTCCCCTTTAAATATACATTAACCGCAGTGGCAGCCCCTTGGAACTAATTAAGCTATTAATGGCATTTCCCAGCTTGCATGAAAGATGCCCTCTAATATGAGTGCGTGAATCTAATATGATTTCTGTGGTTAAATGAACAAAAAAAAAAAGGGGTGTGTTCTCCTATCGCTCCCCTCTTTGAATGGGTCTTGTATTTACACTGTGAAGCACAGAATCAGAGGTAAAGCAGTGTCGAAGCCCTGTTTCCCTCCCCACAAAATTCAAGAGGTTTCTGCCTGCGCCCCCTTTTTTTCCTTTGGATCTCTGTAGGCGCCCGCGCCCACGCACTTGATTTTCATTCCCGATTTGCCATAGGTAGCAGCTGCCAACTGTGAACCTTTATGGAGTGTGGTCGCGTTGTTTCTCTCCTTTTGTCTGACCCGCATGCATGCATGCAGGGCTCCCACTCCACTTGTGCAGATAGGGGTGATTTCCACCCGGGTTTTCAAGTCTCCCATCGACTCTTTCCCCCTCCCCCTTTAATCTGCTTTCCCCCCCTTTTCCTTACCACCTAGAGCAGGACAGGAGAGAGAGAGAGGAAAAAGCACAAGCGCTAGATATTTCTTTGCCGGTCATTTTGTGTGGTTGGTGGCTGGGTTATCAACTTCCTCAGGAAAGTGGCGGTTTGTTTTTCTAAAACAGCTGCCAGGTTTTGGACGTTAATTCCCGTCAGAGAAGGAGCAGCATCCTCCCATCCCAGTTTTGCCTTCTTTCATAATTAAACTCCAGTCCGTAACCGCCCGAGTGGGCTTCCGGAGACTCTGGCTACTAGCGCCGGCTTCTTGGCAGAGACGTTCACGGTCACGGCTGGTAGCAGAAATTCCTGGCCTTTACGACCTGCCGGCTAGTCTTTCAAAATGCCTTTGGCCGCCACTCCCTTCTCTGGAAGCCTGTGTTTGTTCGTTTGTTTTTAACTCGGGGCCTGTGCGGGTACTTTTTTTTCTCCCGTCCCTTAGCCGCCTCCTCGTCCTTCTGCAGGGGACTGGAACCCTCTCAAGCGTCTATCCCCCCCTTTCTTTAAGGAGGGCACATTATCTTCAGGCTTCACACACACACGCCTGGCTGTGTGACCTGAAAGCGAGAGAGATCCCAGAATAGCCGTGTGCAACAAATGTACACGTGTTTATGGCTCTTCTCCCGCCGCCTTGTAACGAAGGCCCTTGGGAATGGTGGGGAGACGCGTAGAGCCCTACTTATTTCTCTCGGAGGACTGCAAAACCAAAAGGTTCCCCTCGCCTTTTTCTTCAGCCACGGCTAACCCGAAATTCCCTTTCGGCTTTCTTGTTTGTCCTGA
>JANHFT010005143.1:290580-340976 GCA_032467955.1 Pseudoxenodon macrops | reverse complement strand
TTGCTGGCTGTGCACCGCCCTGAGTCTTTCGAGAGAAGGGCGGTATAAAAATTTAATAAATAAATAAATAAAATAAAATAATTATCACTTAAGATTGGGTTGGATTTTGAACCTTTTTTATGACAAGAGTCCAAAAATATAAGGATATCTAATAGCTCCATGAAATCTTGAGATTTTGAATGAAATGTTTCCAGTTTGTTGATGATGAACCAATCTAACCAATACGGCATTCTGCTACTTACATCATTCTTTTAATCCTACATTTATTTATTCTTTCTTTAACATGTGCTAGTCTCTAACAGATTGCCTATGAATATCCATTAATGAAATGGATATAAAATAGAAATTCTATTTTTGAAATTAGGGTGGTTTTTTTTAACATAATATAATAATATAATTAACATAACATAATAAATCTATTCTCTGCCTTGGTTCTTTACTTTTGTTTCAGACTAAAATTTGACCAACTGTGGTTGGCCATTTATTTTACCTCAACCTACCTGGAACATCACTTTTCATCCTTATAAGTCACAAAAATTTGAACTTGAGGTAATATGAGTAGTTTATAAATTTTATAAATAAATAATATATATATATATATATTATATATAATTTTAGTTGTTGCCAAGTTTTATAGTACAATATTGCTTTTCAAAAAGGTTTAGAAGTTTATGTTATGAAAGATTAGAACAGCTGGTGATTTGAACTGATATATTGCCTATATTTTAACAATCTTAATGGAAATCCATTAAGCTTTAAACATAATTCTAAGTGCTTGTGCTTACTTTGAATATTGGGGATTTAAATATTTCAGGAATTGCCTCCTCCCATCTACACACTCTTTTAATTAGTCAAACCTTATCTCCAAATGTTGCTTTCATTCAGCTGACAAGAACACAACAACAACAATGTTGCATTGGGATATATGCAGGTAACATATTTGCCTGCAAAAAAGAACTGGACAAAGTAATAGAAAATGAAGAAACTAAAGTGCTCAAATATCTGCCGCATAAGACCCCAGATTTAACTATTGACTATGAAGAAAAATTGCAAAGTCTGGATAGTAGACACTGCAGTACTTAGAGATAACAGAAGGGGAGGGAAGGAGAGGGGGAGGGGAGGAGAGGAGAGAAGAGAAGAGAAATGGAGAAAATCACGAAAGACTTTCAAATAGAAGCAGAGCAACTGTGGCAAAAGACAGCAAAGACAGTACCAAAGTAAAAGGTGTCTTGGACACAATCTCAATACATCTGGAGCACCACATGAACACCATCAGCATTTACAAAATCAGCATCAATCAAAAAGACAGCTTTGCTTGGAACACCTTACATTCTGCAACAATAACTTTAACACCATAAAATAACAATCTGCCTGCCCACAGTCTTGGGAAGGAAAGTCCAAAGTCCATGTAAGTTATTACCTCTGATGGATATATATCCATTTTCCAAAGCTTTGACAGGTAAGTATCTCACAGTTGAAATGACAATTGAAGAGACACTGCAGAGGGAGCATTTCTTTAAATAAGCTGATCTTAGCATGGTAGGTCAAGCACTTTCATCTACCCTATTTTTTTTTAATCATGGTCAAGTCGTGAAAATCCATTTGCAGTTCTCTACTGATCCAGTTATTTCCTCTTCTCTCCTTCTGATTAATTTAAAATATTCACCCTCTGATTTAAACATCTGATTCTGTCGATTCTCTTAGGCATATTCTCTCTTTTCTACACACAGACACAAAAATATGAATTTACATGTCTATTTTTTGTAATAATCCACTGATTTTGTAATGGAAACAAATAACTAGTTAAAGGAATAAGCACATTCCTAGAAGTAGCTAAATATATTTCTGTATGTAAAGTTCAATGTGTTTGTGTGTGTATGTATGTACTGTCCGTGTGTATGTGCACGAATGCATGTGTGTGTATATGTGACAGAATAAAAAAGAGAAAGAAAGGGAGCAGGCACTAGAATTATCTATGCATAAAGAAATTAGAAGAGATTTTTTTTTTCTTCCAGAGCAATTGAAGCCCATCTCTTGAACAATGACGACAGCTCCTCATTTTCGACAACAATAGAGGGCACGTAGGAGTCAGCTCATTAGAATATCTGTGGCTCTTTTCTGTTCTCTCTGCATTAAGCCCCCATAATGTCAGTTGTCACTTATTAATGACAATTAACTAGTAATCAGTAGTGAGACTCTTCGAGGTGGTCCTTGTCTGACAGGTGAAGAAAAAGAACATTGCGTTGTGCTATGCAGTGACATGGAACCTTCAAAGGGAGCATGGCATTTCCATAAATTATTTCAGAAAAAAAATCTTTTATATATTCTCTTTAAAGCGTAGGGAACTTTAACCCTAAAAGGACTATGCTGATTTGTCTGGACTCACATTCTCAGTAGGTTCTTAACATTAAAAAGTACCTGAAGACAGCTGACACTAACCTAGAATTAGGACAGATTAGCTATGACCCCACCTAGTTGCCAATGAATTATATTATCATGGTCAAGAAATACAATTCACCAACTCAGGAAACTAGAAGAAACAATAAAACACATTTATGTTGTTGATTTAGGCAAAATACATGTTGCCATTTCTGAGAGGTTGTTAGGAAAAAAAATCCTTTCTAGTAGTTCCTTTCATCAATTAATTCCATGAACATTTATATTTGTATATTATTGGCTTTTTAATGGGTTTGGGGTGACTTTTATAATAAATACCACCAATATTGTTATTAAATACTTTAAATTCTATAAATTAGACAGGATTTTAAATATTTGTAATATTCCTTCAGTGTTTAGTCATGCTGGCCACATGACCACGGATCTTCGGACAGCACTGGCTCTTCTGCTTTGAAATGGAGATGAGCACCGCCACCTAGAGTCGGGAATGACTAGCACACATGTGCGAGGGAAACTGTTACCGTTTAATATTCCAACAATTATCCATTTAACAGTTTTATGAATACCTCAAGCTTGCAAATGTACCTAATATTCCTTCCTCCTATTTTCCCCATAGCAACAGTCCTGTAAGGTGGGTTGGCCTGAAAGAAATTGACTGGCCTAAAGTCATCTAGCCAGCTTTCATGCCTAAAACGGGACAAGAGCTCAGTCTCCTAGCTTCTAGCCTGATGCCTTAACCATTGATTAGTTGGTGTATAGATCACACTCCACTGCTCTTACGTGTTATTAATGTTGTTTCAATGGAGAGAGGAATGCATTTGTATGTTCAACTGGCCCTGTTAAACTGCACACATCAGTTTCTGTTTTCATGCCCTTTTCAGGTAATATAGCCATACAGAAGATCTATTTTCTCTCCAGAAAGGCAGACTATAATACATGGTTCTTAGATAACATCTCTTCAAATGCTGTGAGAAGTCCTGCCATACAAGGGTGACAAAAATGTTTTAAATCTCTGCATAACTTTATACATTCTTTGTCTTTGTGATATCAGGCTTCTATATATATATACATCAGGCTATTTATATATATATATGCAAATATATATATATATATTTGCTGTAGCCAACAGGTAAATGCTTGGCTCCACTAAATTAAACTTCTCATTTCTGTTATATACTACCAAATTGGGGGAATGCACGTCTACTCTGGGTCAATATTAGAGAAATTTTAAAGGATTTCTTTCCCCAGGTAGGGGAAGAGAAGAAAAGCGGAATTGAAGGCTAATAAGTTGGTTGTACCTAACAAGAGAAAAATAGAATAAAACCAAGTAAACAAGTTAGAAGGACTTGTTGAGACAGGCTGACATACACATGTAATCTTAAGAAGATGTCTGGAATACAGCAGCATTAGGGCCTGATGTATCACACTGGGGAGATGATTCTACAGCCAACCAGCACTACAGAGAAGATGTGTATCCATGGTACCACCTTGCAGAGAAATCTGCAAGCTGCAGCACAAAAAGCAGGAATTCAACAAGGGGCGGATATAACTGGAGATGTATTGCATTTTCTCCAAGCATAATTATTTAAACGTTACAATAAGCACATAAATGCCTAATGCCTTTATGCCTAAGTCTAGTGCCAACATTCGCTAGGCACAATGAGAAGTTATTAACTATTAGGCAATATTTCTAATTATCTCATTCATTGGCTGCCTATTACACATTTGAACCTTTTTTTATGATTTTACCTGAGGGCTAGGTAATGTAGGAGTTGAGAATCACAGTAGACTGCTTATATCTATGTCTCCTCTTTAGTGCAAAATCATCTGAGGCAATAAAGCTTCTTCGGGATACATCTGCCAGGAATGTCTACTCATACCATGTTTCTTTTAGTTGCAGAAACCATGAAATCATTTGTTCTATTGGTAATATTTTATGTAAAGTACTTTCAACGAGAAGCAACACACACATAAAAAAAACCTTTTTAAAAAGTGCATACAGAAAAATACCTGCTCCATTCAATTGTCTGGCTAGGATCAGGTGCATCATCATTTCATCAGAGGAAATCTACTCCGATTGAAATGAAGAAAGGCACCCGAAATATTCAAAATGTACTCCCTTTCAAAAAGCCCATGGTTTTTTTTTTCTTTCTCCCTGAGAATCTACAGCAGGATGGTGACTTGCTGAGATGCTCTGCCAATTTTCTTTGTTTTGTTGGAGGATGGCTTTTTTGTGACATTGAGCTTGTAACTCTGCTTCCATGACAACAAATAAGATGTTATACATTGGAACCTCACAGTGACAACCCAAGTCTAACCAGGGCTTAAAGAAAAATGTTCATGTTACATTTACAGAACAATGGGGAAAAGGAATGACAGCAGAAAATGGGGACAAGTGTGCATGCATGTGCATGTTGCCTTACTATTCATGCCAAGCTTAAACGTGAAACCCAAAGGACAACCTTTTTTTTAAATGGTATTATATCTTGGCTACCTTACTTCAGGGCTTATTTTCATTGGGATTATTCAGGAAAGAATGCAAAAACAAATACAAAAGGGACGATTTATAACAGAGAAGTAATTTTGATTTCCCATTTATACTAAAAAAAAAATCTAAACAAAAAAAAAGATTTTGATTCCACAATTGCATATTTTATTTTTATTGCTAGTTAAAGGTTTCCTCTGTCCAGTCGTGTCCAACTCTAGGGGTGTGTGCTAATCTTTGTTTCCTAGCTGAAGTATTGTCCAGACACTTCCATGGTCATGTGGCCAGCATGACTATACAATAAGGCACATGGAACACTGTTACCTTCCCACCAAAGTGGTACCTATTTATCTACTTGCATTTACATGCTTTTGAACTGCTAGATTGGCAGGAGCTGGGTTAAGTAAAGGAAGTTCTGTTGGTCCTCAGATCTTGAACCCAGGCTGTCAGATTTCCAGCTGACAAACAGCATCTAACCCTAACCCTAACCCTAACCCTAACCCTTCAGCCATTGCACTGTCTTTACTATTATCCTTAAAATTCCAGGTTTTCTGAAATACAGTATAGCATTACTTTTCCCACCATTTCGAGGAATCGTGCATAAAGCAGTATAAAGTGTACAGTACCCTTATACCTTTTATACACTGCTTTCAGTCATGGTTAATGGCAAGAATGTGTCACACTAAAACCTCAACTTTTAAGTAATGTACCTTACAGTTCCTTTGAGTTTTCTGGATTTACTGCTGAATATGATCAGTGCTTTATGCGGATCTTTCCTAAAAGAACTTTAAGTGCTTGTCTTGTTTAAGCCATTCACTACTGTTACAAGAGTTCCTGCCAAAGTGTATGAAGCTATTAGTGGATTTATAATTAATTTATAAAAAAAAACCTGTAGATTAGATCCAGGATCTTTTCATCACTTTTTTATACCCACGTGTATGTATGCTTTATTTAAAATATTTACCCTTCATCTTTCTACTTTAAACTTAAATAGTATTCTTAATATTTAAATAGCAAACCAGTTCACCAGAAAAACAAAATCAAAATATGGTAACTACAGTAAACAGCTATGATATCCTAGGTACTATAAGGCAAGCAAACTTATTACACAGGTTCCTTCATTTCCAGAGGCCGGATCAGAGAACCACATTAATTGATATTGAAAGAAACAAAGAAATCCATACCTACTGAAAAGGCCCTATCCTTGATCACTATTTGTTGAATCTCTGCTATCTGAAAGCATTTGGAATAGAAACAAAGGTCTCAATAATCAGACAAGGTCACCTGGGAAATCACCATCCTTTAAGTGTCATTTACATGCTTATTGTACTATGTAGCTCACACTCAGATCAGAGATCTGTCAGTGTTTGTCTGATGCCCTGCTTTGACTTAGAAGCTGTTGCAATCTACTGGTAGTTGACTGATAACACTCAGGGGTATCTAAAACATTTCATATTCAGCTCATTTTAAATTTCAAACATTGCTGGCATGGTCAGAACAGCACTGGAACACTTCCAAGAAGATCAGAACAACCTGTTATGAACTTGGAACAGTTGCTTCAAATGTTTCAAATTCAAAACATTTGCATATTACTAATTAATATATGTCTGTGCTAACAGTTTTAGTTTACACAGTATGGAAACTTTGAACATTTTAAGGAATATGTTACATTTCACCCAATTGAAAGTTTTATCTCAGCAAAATGCCTGAATCTTCAAATGTGAACAGGTGCAATCACTTTCCTATAGTACAGATAATACTATATGGATTTTAGCCAAAGTTAATGCATGCACATTATGTCCCCTATACATTCCTTTTGTGTATGTGCAATTGTTTCCAAGTGCAGTTCATATAGAGGAAACCCTTACTGGCACTGTCTTGTACAATATCCAGATACCTAAGGCTGAATACTTATACAAATTAGAACCACTTCCACTTTAGAATGACTCCCTACCCCATGGCATTTGCACAGGCTCAGAGCACCCAACCAAGAGAGGGTAATTTATGGTTTGAATTAATTATGGTTTCTATGTAGACATGTATATAAAAACATGGCCAATATATGGAAAGGAATCAATTTAAGAAGGGAAAATGGGAGGAAGCATGTGTTCACAAGTCTATTTGGGTACCGCAAATCACGGTTGTTATGAGTCAGTTCTATATCTGCATTGTCAGAGAGTTTATAAATTACGGTAGTCTTCTTTCTCCTGATATCTTCCTGATGGTTGGAACCAACTTGTGTAAATTCTTTTGGCTAAGCTGACAGGAAACTATGAAGTTGCATTTCAAAGCAAATGAACTGGCAAGTATTATAACTGTTTAAAAGAATAATGTATGGACATTATTAAAGTACAGAATCTGTTGGAAATTAAAAATAACAAATACCGTTTCAGGAACATCAGAGAAACATACAAACATTCTGAAGAAAGTGGCCCTCAAAATCACCACAAAAATATATGTGACTTACAAAAGACGATAGTGTCCTCTTTCAAATTCCTAGATGCCAAAAAGTAAACACTGAAAAATGTGTTCAAAACAAACTGAGGCCAGTACTTCTATTAAAAAGGGGGGAAACATGCAATAAATATAATCAGAGTAAGGAGACAGACTTACAGTATAGGCACACCCTGTAGCAAACCTATATTGACTTTTCTTTATGTGGGCCTTTAAAGGGTTATGCATGTGATCATGAATCTCTGTTCATAAGAATAGCTGCGTTCTTTAACACTAAAACATAGATACATGTATTCATATATACATACAAACAACATTGAAAATTGTTTTATCTAAATCCCATTGTCTTATTATTGAGCATCAATTGTGTTAATGCATTAAATAACAGCTGTAATGCTAATATTCTAACCTATGTTACACGTCTTATTTTCTAACCAAATAACCCAAAGGGAATTGTATATTCCGCAGCAGTCTTGCTATTTATTAGAAGAAAAATGGATTAATTCAATTGTTAAAAAGCAGTGTCAAGTCACATCTGGAACATAAAAAAGATATTAAATCACATACTAATAAGAGTCATTACAATTGGAAAAAGAGTATTAATTATGCCAAGATACTTTTCTATACAGAATTTTCAAAGAGTTAATATTAAATTAGTCCTATTTATTTCGTTTCTTGATTCTCTTACTTTGGGGCTTTAAATGTACCATCATTCAATAATAAATTAAATTAAATTCCTAAATCACGCAATGCTGCAGGAATACATGTATTTGCTGCTAAAACAAACATACAAACAAAATAGACATGGAAGCAATAAACAGAATTTAACATAGTTTCAAATCTAACTTGATTATTACCAAATACTTATTTTTTTAAACAAAGTATTTTGGTTTTTACGGTATTGGTTTTTCAACACATATACACACAATTGTTTATATAAAGCAAAACAATTTAATATTTAGAAAAATTGTGTCATTATAGTTCACGGTAATGGAAACATTAAGTTTTTTAAGACATTAGGCTATTAAATAATAAAACTTGACATTTTACTGTCAAATTCCTCAAGAAAAATGTCTTGAAGCCAATGAGTATCACTATAAATGTTATTTGTGGTTGGGATCTTATATGCCAGAATATTTGAGGAAACACTTCAGATTTAACAAAGAATCAATCTTTTGATCTGGCAACATAATTTTTCAAAAATCATCTTTACCTGAAAAACATAGTACTTTGTTCACATTGATATATCTATTATTCTACCATGCATCCAGAAACTCTGTATTATATTAGCAACTTATTTATTTATTTGCTGGTGCAAAATTTGGGGTAAAAATTTGTGGAAATTGGCAGTCAGAAGATCACTATTCCTCAATTACATTAACACCAGGTTAACTTCATAAAGAAGCCATTTATAAGAAGACAAGCTGAGTTACTTAGTCAGACCAATCCAAGTCAGACCACCAATTATAGCAGTGCAAATGTTTCATGTGACCTTCCATGTACTGCAAAGGACTGTTACTGCTTTTCACACCTGAGAAGCAAGTCTCTGAGGTACTCCTACAGAATGCCCTTTTAACATGTGCAGTGCATACGGAATATCTGGGTTTCCATGTGTTAATTTTTACAGCCTTCATAGCATAAAGCCAAAAAAAAAAGAAAAAAAGGCATAGGCAGTTCATTGTTAAGTAGCATCTGGACAGGACATTTTGTCCTGGTGTGATAGAACTTGACTTTATCTCAAAACGCACTATTTAAAAGATACAGTTCTGCCTTCTTGTACCCTAATGTCAAAACTCTGGAGAACTATTACACCTGGAACGGATGGATGGAGGGATGGATAGCTATGTGAGGAATGTAAGCAGAATTATAAATTACTGGGATTAGAAGGAACAGACGTGTGTTGGTGGAAGGAGATATTATTTACTTTCAGAGCTGCCTTTTCTAATTTGTATAATATAAACTAATAATATATTTAGTATTTTAAAAGTACATCTTTTGCTAATCAACAAGTTTCTCCTGGTTTACATAACAGCAGATGATAATGTTTTATTCCTTTAGAGTTACAAACTCCCAGATATACAGATAAATGAAGTTTAAGGAAGTAGAATGTTTTCTAGCTTAGCATTCTTTCCATTGTGCTTTTGGTGTGCAATGAACACTGAACATAATTTCTTATCTAGCTGTATCATTTCAGCTACTCTTTGTAGAAGAGAGGAAACAAAGAATTAAAAATTGACTGTGTCTATTTGTTCTTACCTAGTGATTCTCTGGATATTTGCAACCAGATAAAAAGCCCTAGTTTCAACATGTTTCTAAATATTTTTCATGAAAATAGTAGAAAACAAAAATAGGTGCATGTCTGCAAGCCAGACTTGATTACGATCATACAGGATTCAAGCTATATTATGGCATTCTATTGAAGTCTTTTTATTCCCCCCCTCTTGTTTTTTGGAAAAATATTAGCATAGAACAGGGGAAAGATGAAAATGTTGGCAAATGACAGAATTTAACCATTTCCTTTCAACACACACTGGCATGTGTGCACACATGCCCCTGCGCACACACACACACACACACGTTTACTGGGTGCCTGAATATACAAATTTGATAAATTCACCCATTGCCTTAGTTTAGGCCCAAATGCAGGGCATTTCAACAGTCCCAGTGTTACCTCAACCTAACTAGGGCAAGATATGAGCAGGACCAGCCCCTGCTTCCCAATTTATTTAATTTTGTAGCATTATGGATGCTTCCTTACATGCACTTTGAAAACATTAATAGAAATATCAGTGTTAAGCCGAAGTCTTATATGGCTTGGTGCACCTATTTCATTGCCATGAACTTCCACAATTTAATTAATCTTTAGCAAATGCTACACCTATTCTTTTCAAACGTACTGTGTGAACAAGTCATTAAGCAGGCCATCTTATTAGGAAGCTTTCAACCATTAAAAACATGCTGAATTAGATTCCGAGGGCTGCTTCTCAAATTACATTTCTTTA
This sequence comes from Pseudoxenodon macrops, assembly GCA_032467955.1. Classification (NCBI taxonomy): domain Eukaryota; kingdom Metazoa; phylum Chordata; class Lepidosauria; order Squamata; family Pseudoxenodontidae; genus Pseudoxenodon; species Pseudoxenodon macrops. Next base: position 330,638 of record JANHFT010005143.1, on the reverse strand, counting down.
AAAAAAGAAAAAAGGAAAAGCCTATATATCAGTCCAACGTATAAATCCTGCTATGTCCTTTTCTCCGATTAGAGAAATAAATAACTAATTCTGAGAAATGTCAAGAGGATATTGAGATTGAAAGAGAACACATTTTTGTTATTGTCCTTATTGGAGAATATACAGGGCAAAGATCTGAGCATGTACTGACTTTCAGAAGGAATAAATAACTACAGGAAATTGAAGTAACAAGAGAAGATATTCTAGGATAATTTTGTACAGTAACCAATCACTGAGTCCCAGTGTCACTCACCCACAGTGCTCTTAAAAAACTGAAGTGAAATGACTACCCCAATAGCAAAATATTTAACTTTCTCCCCCAGAAAATACTTATTTCCAGAGAACTAGAATGTTATCAATGTGATACCAATTTCCTAAAAGGGAACTAAAGAAAATTATAGGCTGGTCATCTTAATTATATGTTCCAGGCAAATTGGGAGAAGCCCTAAAGAACAAGCATGGCAGAAGAAAAATTAGCATCGGATAAGAGAATATGCCCGTTTATGAATTGCCAACTAATTTTTAAAAAGGGAACGCAAAATATAGACATATATCGATAATTTTATCAGTGGGAAAAAGCAGCAGAGTCACACAAGGAGCTGCATTTACAGGTGTTTTTTACCTTTTCATAAATGATCTTTACTTAATGGTAAGCAGTGACCTGGCTAAATTTCAGAAGACATTGAAAGCGCTAAAAGAAATTAACAAGCTTTTAAACAAATGGACCAAATGCAAAATTGGACAACTCCAGGTAGTCCTGGACTTACAACAGTTCATTTAGTGACCATTTACATTTACAACAGCACTGAAAAAAGTGATTTATGATCATTTTTCACTTACCACTGTTGTAGCACATCATCATATGATCAAAATTCAGTCACGTGGCAACTGACTCATATTTATGATGGTTGTAGTGTTCCAGGATCATGTGATCCCCTTGTAGGACCTTATGACAACCAAGTCAATGGGAAAGCCATATTCACTTAACAACCGTGTTACTAACCTAACAACTGTGCTGATTCACTTAGCAATTGCAGCAAGAAATATCGTAGAATGGGGCAAAACTCACTTAACAAATGTCTCGCTTAGCAACATAAATTTTGCAATTGCAGTTGTTGAGGACTATCTGTAAATGTAAGCCAATATAAACTGATGCCCAGAAGAGCCAAGCCACACGACAGGTACCCTGTCTGTGGCCTCATCTGTCTATAATTTTGAAGAGTGAAAATTACCTCCAAGTTGCAGTTAGCATGCTCCCAAATTCAGTGCAGGGAAACAAATATGCCAGTAGAATATGTCTTCACCTCCCATTTCTGGACAGCTCAGAGATATTTGGCTACTGTAAAAAATGAAGTGTTGCACCAACATGCCTGATCCATCAGGGGTGTTTGTATATAAAAGTTATATTTACCTACAGAGCTATATCTAGGAGCTTCAGAGGCTATAGTATTTATATTTATTTATGTTTATTAAGAGACAGGAGTAGCAATAAGTGAGAAATATTCTCAAACGCAGGGAAGAAACTATGACTCCAAGTCAACAATTAACAAGTGAATCAAAATAAATGATCTTGAAGAAAGAAGTGAATAAACCAGATACCCTACAGATATGTTGGATCAACTTCCATTGTTTTCCTACTGAAAATGTCTATTGGGGCTTACAAATATCGAAGCCCGCAAATATCTGGATGGCATCAAGTGGCCACTGTTTGTTGTAGAGCAAGGACGTGGGGCTAAAAGGCCAGCCCTCCTACTATACTGATAGTCTTTGACTTACTACCATAATTGATAATAATTGGTTTCATTTTCTTATTGCAAGCCACCCAGTCACCTTGCAGTAAGATGGGCTGCAAACAAATTTAATAAATAACATAATTGATTAAACAATTATGGTTGTAAGCCATTGCAGTCATAAGTTGTGGTGACATGTGATCACACCTGATTTTATGACATTTTGCGATGGTCATTAAGGTGACTGGTAAGTAAGTAATGATTTTTTCCCAGTGGGCAATTTTTGCAAGAAACTGGAATAAATGCCAGAAAATGGCAAAAAAATATTTTTTTTAAATTGCAAAACACAAGTCACATTACAACAGAATATAGCAAACAGCTGTAAAGATCTGGTGCCCAAAATACAATTACTTGACGATAGGTGTACAAGTGTGCGTGCAGCCTTTGTAACTCCAAAAATGGATCATACTGTAAGTAGCTCTGGGGACATCCATCGCAACTTCAAATGTTTGTTAAGAGACCAGTCATAAGAAAAGGACAAGTTGTAGTCATAATCATCATGCAACATTTTCTGAAGTAACCTAGGAAATTGTAGATGTAGTTCATGACTTTCAGCCTCCATCTGAGGAACTATAAACTTCAATAGAAACGTGTATCTTAAGCTCACCAAGATCTTCAGAAATTTTATCAAACTGTTCTTTTTAATGCAATATAAAAGGAAATGTATTAAATATATTATTTATGGGGACACCTATTAAGGTAAAGGTTCCCCTCGCACATATGTGCTAGTCATTCTCGACTCTAGGGGGCGGTGCTCATCTGTTTCAAAGCCGAAGAGCCAGCGCTATCTGAAGATGTTTCCGTGGTCATGTGGCCGGCATGACTAGACACCGAAGGCGCACAGAACGCTGTTACCTTCCCATCAAAGGTAGTCCCTATTTTTTCTACTTGCATTTTTACATGCTTTCAAACTGCTAGATTGGCAGAAAAGTAAACGTATTAAATATATTATTTAAATATATTATTTATGGGGACATCCGTTAACTGACTATAAATTAAATAGAATAAATCTACTTTTTGTCCTGACTGCCTCCTACTGTCTGAAATGTAGTCTGCAGCATTCCATTCAAAAACCAAGTGTGGCTTCAATCTGAAAGAAGCTACCAATCTCTGCTACACAAAAAGATGAAGCATGTGGATGCTTTTTAATGAGTAGGGTCCAATTGGGTAGCTATCAGGAACGTATACACCACTCAGGTGGGCAAAAGTCATGTTTTCAAGGCAGATGAAACGCTTACACCACATAAAAAAAAACACAATGTATTTATCAGCATCTGTAAATTAGTGCAGCAACAATTGGAACATCACCATTGGGTAGGTAACAGAATGGAGCATATTAAGAGTACAGAAATAATTTCAAACATACTTCAGGCTGAAATTTGGTCATTGCTGAAATGAAGATCTCAAAGGCAAAGCAATGATGACATCACAATATGCACAAATCAAGAACTGCATGTGGGTTTATTTTACATTTGAGAAAACAGTGGGTTTCATTGCGTGAACCAAAAAGGTACTGTACAATATTAATGATAAAACATCAAAATGTATAATTCATAGTGCATTGTTTGCTTTATTTTTATTTATTTATTTTGTCAGATAGCTCCTTTGAGTACATGCATCTGGGAAGATGCAGGTGCCAGTAAAATTTCTCTATTTAACTCAAGCTGCAAGGAACTCAATTTTATTCAAAAAGGGTGTTTTTACATTATATACACAGAAATTGAATATAAAATGACAATATAAAAAGTTAAGAGAGAAAGCATACAGCCAGAAGGTACAAAGGAAGTTGAACAATTTAAAATGGTACAATATGCAACATGTACTTTTTTTTTTAACCTAAGCTGATGCTGGCAATTTACAAGGATCAGAATCCAACACTTGCCCCATTTTGTTGTTGTTGTTTGTTTCATTTTCATGTACCAATGCAGCACACTATAGAAAGATCAGCCTGTACCAAAGCTTACATTTGTAAATAACTATAAACTGCAGTATCTTACAGGAAAAAGAAATAACATTTTTACATTTTTAAAAATAACTTGCATACTTTTTTATGCCAGTCAAGTGGCAATATTCAGCATTCAGAGGGTTTGGGCATCGTGGCAAATTGGTTTGATATTTTATTTTTTAAAACATGGGTCATGTCTAACTCCTTGAGCATTTGATCACTTTTTATAATTATTCAAGAATGGCATGCATCTTTTCTTTGCAAATCAGACTGCATTCTTTTGAGGGGGGAAAAGGCTTTTTGACATTTGAAAAAACCTATTAAATGTAAGTGAATTTGACCCAGTTATATTAGGATGAAATGTCTTTTTAAAAAAACACACACACCTTCTTTTGGGAAAGGCACAGAATACTATTATAGTCCTCAGAGGGTTAAAAACTGACACTACGGGGTTCTGTGACCTTTATTGTCATGGCAACTTTGTAATTTTAGAATGTCTTTTTGTTATTGTTCTTTGTGTCTTTCTTTACTGCTAAATTAATGTCTCTCAATAGTGTCTCCCACTATAGTCTACAAAAGATAGCTTAACATCAAGGACATATGTTGAAAATAAAGGTCAGACTTTGACTCACAGAAAAAGAAGGGGGGGAAGGAAAGGGAAAAAAAGGTTTTAAAAACATGCACAGATCAGACAAAGAGCATATAAATATAACTACAAAACGTATGTAAGAAAAACCAAGCTCCAGATAGGCAGTTCAGCAACAAAAGTAAGACTGATTTCAGAGGCTCAGATCAGGCCTAGTGCAGTACTATGAAGTTTAGTGCAATGTTCCTGTGGTCACTTGCATACCTGGTTGCTTACCTGGACGCTAATGTTTTTCTAACTCAGTTACATAGATCAGATGGTCCTCGGGGGACTTCCCATGTGTTTTACTAAGGTGCAGTTTGACTGCATGCTTGCTTGCAAAAGTTCGATTACAGAGCTTACACTGGAATGTGGAGCCTGAGTCCTCCTCGGCAATTCCAAGTGAGCCTAAAGTCTTATTTGAGAGGACCTTGGAAACATTCTGCTGTTCTTGTATCTGATTCAGTGGCAATTTGGACAGATCCTTCAAACTGAACCCTAAATGTGTCTCCAAGTGACTTATATACGTGGAAGCAGTCCTGAATTGAGAGGCACAATCATTGCAAAAGAAAACAGGATGACCTGTATCCAAATTCTTTAAAAACTTAGTTCCCCCTGTCCTCCTTAACTGATACTTCACATTTGCCAGCCAGTGGCTAATTGTGGTCATAGAAAGACCAGTAAACTTCGAGATATGAACCCGTTCTTGTGGGCCTAGGTCTGACATAATATATTTGCCTTCCGGTGTCTCCCTCAAACTGGAAGCAAACTGGGCTTGAAGGATGAGAAGATGCTGAGGGTTCCAGTTTGACTGTCTACCCTTCCTCTTGTGTACTGGAGACAGTTCATCCAAAGCTTCTTCAAAGCTACTTCCATCTGCGTCAGATTTTTCTGACACAGAAGACGGAGTAGAAGATTTGGGAGTCAAGCGCCCTGTGAGGTTCTTTACCATGTCAGAAATATCCATTAGGGCACTTTCTCTTAGAGGAGATGAGACAGAATCAGTCACACTAGAAATCAGTGGTTTGATTTTGGACTTTGTTAAATCAATAGGCTGATCACTGTTCTCGTAATAGTACCGGTCAATAGGCTCAGCTTGCTTGGCGGGAGTTGTGGGGTAAATAGGTTTGTCCAACATGCTGTTACTAATTTTATATAACATGGCCAAAGGATCCAAAGAAGGACTTACAGGATTAGAGACTTTGCCTAAGTGGGTGTTCATGATGGACTGCAAAGCACTCAGTGGGTTAATGAATGATTGCTCTGGTGAATGGTCTGTAATAATACCCAAGTTATTACAGCCATTGGTGACTTTTGCTTTAGGTGGTTCAGTACCATTAAGTGCATGCGGGTCAGCTAAAACATCCTTTTTGACCTTCTGAACCTCAGCTTCAGGACATTGTTTTTGCTGTAGTGGCTGCTGATGTAGTTGTTGCTGCTTGTTGCTTTCCTCTGATTTTGGAAAGTCTTTGCTTTCCTTAGGAGCAGGGGACAATTGCTTGACTGGAGAACATTTTTCTTTCTCTGAAGGCCTTTCTTCTTTTTTAATATGGATTTTGCCCGTGACCTTCTCTACTAGCTCTTCCATGGCAGAGACATTACTTTTATGAGGAGGGGGTGTCAGATTGCCTGGTGAATGGATCAGAGCATTGTGTTCTGAAGACAATGACTTTACACTGCTAGCATATGATGGCTGAATCTGAACACTCTGCACAGTTGGCTGAAGGGATTTAATGGTTCCTGGAAGCTGATAAGCTGCATGAATGCTAGGGTAGCCTCCCCAGGAAGGTGCTCCATTTTGAGCTTTGCTTATAGCTGTAGTCACTGTGTTCTCCAGAGATTTCAATATGTCAATTCCACCTTTTGGACTTTCATCTAGATCCTCTTCTCGGAGGTACTGATATACAGCTGTTGGCTCAAATTTTTCTGAAGAGTCCTCATTTTCTTCTTTAATTTTTTTGTCCATTTCAGTAATAATCACCTGTTCTTTTTCTGGCTCCTTCTTTTCTTCAGAAGTTGTAGATCCAGCAGGAGAATCTGGCTGCTTTTTAATATTTGTAGCTGGTAATCTTGTATGAGTGGTAGGTGGCAAAGGTATGGACTGTATCTTTTCTTCAACTACCGAGTCCAGTACTAGCTGTTTTCCTTTCTTAGAGGCTGAATTAGTTACTTTCAAAAAATGTCCTGTGACCATCATGTGAGCAGTCAGCTGCTGCAAAGTGTCATGAGAACTGCCACATTCCATGCATTTTAGTATCTGAGCTTTGCGGGCTTCAAACTGCCAAGTGTAGCTAGCACCATTTTGATAGCCGTAGCGATTATTAGGAGTTACATATGGATTGGCAGTTTTCTGATCCTTTGCTGCTTCACTAAGTGTAGTCTCTGAAGTGATTGCTGTTGGCTCAGGTGAGCAAGGTGAAGCCAAGTCCTGAAGTGCTCGTTTTTTGGTAGAAGGCACCAGTTTGGTGATGGCTGGTACTGGTTCCTTCAGAGGCACTTTCTGGTAATGCTTTGTTTTTATCATATGGACACTTAAGTCTTGTAAAGATTCAAATGAATGACCACAGTACATGCATTTTAGTACTTTCTGGGCATCCTCTTTGCCTTCCATTTCCATAAGTGATCGCTTTCTGGGCTTTGACCACCGTCTGGTTTTTTCAGATTCTTTATCTTGGTTGTCATCCCGGTAATGTCCAGTTTCATTCATGTGCACTGTAAGTTCTACCAATGTATCATACGCTGCACTACAGTCTTTACACCGGAATTTACTGGCACCAGTGAACACAGAACCATACAGTTTATTGTTTTGCCGGTAAAGTTGCACTGTGCTGAACAGACTGGGTTCTGGTAGCAGTCCATATGAGGTCTGTTGCAGAGTTTTGGCCAAAGCCGCTTGATGCCAATCATAACCTGAACTGCCACTGCTACTGTTACTAGTACTACTGATGCTTGTAGTGGTAGTAGTGTTGGTACTGGTACTTGCACTTGTATTTGGGGTACTGATACTAGTGGTGCTGTTAGTGGTGCTTTCTTTCGGGCTGTCTTCATTATTCTTTGATTTTTTTAAATCTAAAGCTAAACCAGACCAGCAAGATTCTGACAGTAAATTCGCATACACGGCTTTTATCTGTGCTAAGCTGTCCTGTGGGTAGGAAGCATTGTCCAAGCACTTGTGATCTTCTTTCTCTTCTTTAGAGGAAGAACTTTTGAAATGGGCCAGTTGATCACTGTTTTCACTGAATGGTGAACCATAACCTGCATCTTGATTTGTTGCTGTGCTGACTGGAGAATTCTGGTAACTCTGAGCCTCTTTGATCTCTGTTTCATCCTGGCACATGTACTCAGTTTCTTGGATGTCCAGAGATAGCCCATCATCCTCCCCACTTTCTTCATCAATTTCGTCTGCTTTCAGTTCTTCTTCAGGAACATAAGCTTGAAAGAAAGAGAAGAAAAGAAAGAGAGAAAATAACAATTAAAGAATGTATCCATTGTTCCACACTGTAACTATTACAATAAAAATGAGGGTTATATTGAATAGAACATATTCATAGCTTTTAGTTCAGTATAATAATATACCTTCTCAAATCAAGGCACCCTCTACAGCTAAACATTGGCATGACACCTCAGTAGGATTAATGTTTTATCAGCAGAATCACCAAGTCTGACTGAAGCTAAAATACATTCTTCAGTTATTTATTATGATATAATTACATTATAATTTTGCTGGTGTACCCAACAAGGTGCTCCAACAAGGAATAAATAATCTGAGGATTATGGCTTCTGTTTATTTATTCATTTACCAAATTGCTAAATGGATGGGTTATTGTAATTTTTTTTCACAACAATAGAAAATTATCCAGTTTAGTTTCATTATACTATGTTCAATAATCCGGTCTATGCAACACAGGATTACTATGAAGTTGTTTGAAAATAGAGTAAAACTAAAAAAAAAAATATTAGAGTTTAAATTAAGTACTAATTATTAAGTATTGTTATCATTAAGAGTTATAAATGTCTATATTTTAATAATACAATGCAATTATTTCCTTAATATTTTCCCCCAATTTTCTTCTGAATTGTACTATTTTTACTTTAGGGACTAAACCTGGAGCTAAAATAAATTCTAATTTTGTATTTAAAATTTACCCCAATTTATTTGAATGAGATAACCTATCCATAAAATACAATACAAAGGATCAATCTGGTAAAATGCATACAGCTAAGTGTTTGAATAGAAGTAACAATAGGTACGGTACTAGGCAACTAAGTTTTCTTAACACATTATTGAAGGGTAGAAATATAGTTAAATATTATTTTTACTGACATTTCTATTATTATAATATGTATACAGAACTTATTTAGATTCCAAAGTTACATACAAAGAGCATAAAAATTTTGTCCATTAATTGTCTCATCGTCCATATAGCAACATTACAGAATAGTTCCATTGGACAAATACTGTGTTCCATTAGAACAATAACATAATAATATTAATTAGTATTAATACTCCAATGAAGGATGTTGTAATTTTTTATCAATAGCTAACTATTATAGCAGCAATTGGCACAAACAATGGAAAAGGCTTAAATCCTCAATTTTTCCAAATTTGACAGAATTCTAAAAATTGTTAAAGTATTATTGTGAGAAAGTTGATTCTCTAAATTCCTTTCAGTCTGGATTCAGGCCAGAGTATAAGACAGAACAGCATTGGTAACACTATTGGCTGATCTCTGACAGGGACAGGATGGAAACAGTGAATCCTTCTTGACCTTGCTGTGGTTTTAGATACCATCAATCATGAGTATCCTTCTAGACTTTGGGATGAGTAGGATAAAGTGCTGCTGGTTCTACTTCTTCCTCTAGGACTGGCATCACTCAATGTCAAGGTGGGGGAGAGGTCCAGTCTTCAACTCCTACTTTGTGCAAGCTTACAGAGCTTAGTCCTTCTCCTCTCCAGTTTAACTGGATGAGGTCATTCAATGGTTTGAGATGAGGTGTCATCAACAAGTGGATGACACTCAGTTTTGTATCTACATCCCTAGCTTCCACAGTGATGCCCATATATGAACTTGATGAGGTGCAACAGGCCTCAGGTCAACACAAGCAAAACAGAATAGCTTTGGTCTACCTTTTGCTACTGGGTGCCTTTCATTGTTGGCCTTGGATGAGTGGCACTGCCTCAGACAGACCTATGGGTAATCTGGACTAATGATTCTATCTTGAAGAACTCATCATCAGGTTGTGTGCTAGCTTTCCTGAAACAGGGTTCGGCTTACTATCACTCATAACCTCATGATCTCCAGTCAGGACTATTGCAATGTGTTCTACATGGGGTTGCATTTGAAGAGCACTCAGAAGCTTCAACTGGTACAGAATCAGCAATACGTGTAGTAAATTGTGCCAGTTTTTTCGCCCTTGTAATATCACTATTTTGTGAGCTGCATTGGTTGGCGGTGTGCTTCCAGGTACAATTCAAAGTTTTGGTTGTTGCCTTTTTTGCCATAGCACCAAGCTTGTGGAACATTCTACCTCTGAAAACAGGAAGGCCCTGACAATATTGGCCTTTTGTAAGGCCCTGGTTCTCTGCCCAAGCCTGAGGCCGAGAATTTGCAGGCATCAACTTCTTGGTTGCAATATACAATTTACAATAGTTATATGTAACTAACAATAGTTATATGTAACTAACTAATTAACTAACTATCACATAACAAAGTACTCCCAGCGGTTAACAGTAAAATAAAATTGTACAACATAATACAGTTAAACTATCTCACGTCAATAAAACCAATACAAAAACCAGATTAATTTATGTTCAGATTTAACATTGAAACAAGATCCAAACAAGGTACCCAGATTAATATAGGATAGCAATTCTTCAGGGTAGTCCAGACTGGGAAACCAAAACGAAGAACACTAATACAACATTTATTGTAAGGTATAATAATATAATAATATAATATAATAATCCAGTCTTGCAAGTATGAAATATTTTCCCGTCCCCTGTCTTTATGTTCCAAAGAACTAGGGAGAGTGAATTTTGAAATGCTTTCTTCAACCCCATTCCTACTCTGTACCCAGATTTCTTTTATCACATCACTGTGCTGAAGTATTTCATCCTGTCTCTTAAGGTTCTTTCACAGTCCATTACCGATGACAACATCCATTAATTCCCAAACACCCTCCAGAACAATTATGTTTTGACCACTTTTTGAAAGAAAGAAAAATGGAAGTAACACAGGAGTTATTACAGAGAAACCTATTGGCAGTCAGCATAAGTCTTACAATATGTAATGTAATTACAATATGTAATATAGGATTTTTGGTTTTTTTACTTTTTAAGTCAGTGCTTCATGATTACCTGGACAACTCTCCGCAGTTTTTTGGCCAAATATCAGAAGTGACTTGCCATTGCTTCCTTCTTAGGGCTGAGCGATTGACTGGCCCAAGGTAACGCAGCTGACCTTGTGGCTAAGGCTGGACTAGAATTCACAGCATCCTGGTTTCTAGCCTGATACCTTAACCACTACATCAAACTTACTCTAATATAGATTTAAAATATGTGATTACAATATATAGTACAGATTTAAAATACACCTTATTTATTTATTATCATATTTATATGGTTGTTCATCTTGCAAAACATATAATACATAACTTTGCTTGAATTCTAAAACATATAGGTATGCCTTATGTGGTATGTAAGTGTTAAACCATATATTAAAAAACTGGTTTCTTTCAACAACCACACAGTAAGCTTCAAACATAATATTAACCTTCAGCTAACAAAAACTGAATGCTTCTAATCTTAGAATTCTAATCTTAACAGTTGAGGGTGAAATAGACCCTGGAACGGTTGTTGGTCAGGGGGCTATGTCCTCATCATCCGACATCTCCACTTCTGGTGTCTGGTCCTCCCCTAAGAGGGAGGCTTGGTCTGGGAGAGAATCAAGGTCAGTTTCTACTGTGGCCTGAGTGGCAGGTGTCAGCCTGTGGGGCCCCCCGGTTCAGGGCAGTCGAAGTGGAGGGTAAGGGGTTATCAGTCGAAGGCCTGCGTTGCAACCCAGCTGCAATGCCTCTTTCAATTGCAGCTGCTATAAGCCTCTCTATATCTGGTAAAAAATTGAGGGGGTGTACTCACAGTCTCGCCAGAAGGTTGCCCAGAGAAAGAGACCGGAGTAGTAGGAGCAGTCATACCTGGTTCCAGGTGAGAAACCTGTGGCTGGTACTCAAAAAGGCCCAAAGGTGGGTCTGGATCAACGTTGGCATGATCAGGGGACCAGGAAGAAACAGGTCTGGAACTCCCAGGAGGGTTAAGGACTGAAAGGGCAAAATCCTGCTCCTTGAGAAGCCTGTCTTTTTTGGCCTGCTTCTTTTGAGCCTTGAAAAAGGCCTTCTCCATGGCTTTTTGCCTCTGGTGGGCTACATTAGTAGCAGTTTTAGAGGCTTTCTTCACAGCCTTGCCACGCCTCTGTTCTGCCTGGTAACTGGATGGCCCCGCCTCCTCAGAGCTGGTGGCAGTTGGAGCAGCTGCAGCCTCAATGGGGGCACTGGCAGCCATTTTAGTCTCAACTAGTTCACAGTTCAGCAATTCAAAAAGTGGGGGAAAAACTGAGAGAAAAATATATCTAAATTTTTCAAAAAGGGAAAAAACTGAGAGAAAAATATATCTAAATTTTAAGAAGTATAATCCTCAGCAAGGAAAAAATTAAGCCCCAATAGAGGGAACTCAAATATCCCTGGGGCTGAAAAAAAGAAACAGGGGCTCTCCAATAAACTCCCTGCGTGCCTCCTCAATCTGAGGGAGAATAGGCGATTGGGCCAGTAATGACCAGATAGCAGGAGGCCAAAATTCGAATCTGCCGCCCGTAGGCAGGGCGGATGCCGCCGCGGCGGCCTTCAGCGAAGGGGTGACAAGCCTCCCTGAAGGGAACTGCGGCCTACAGCGGGGGGGAAAGCTCCTTCCCGTTGGAATCTGGCACCGGGTGAGGGCAATGGAGCCTGGGATGAAAATCCCCCAAAGGAGAAAGTACCTACCACCGCAGTCAGAGGGCCTCAGATGTAGCGCTGTGCCAGTTGGACTCTCCAGCGAAAAAAACGACGCTGCCGCCGCCGGAACATACAGGCACAAGGCTGAGAGGACCGCCGAACAGCTGTAGCTGTGGCTCTGCTTCAGCCTTGCTGAAAGGAAAAATTCTTTAAAAATGCAAAAATATCCCAAAAAATTTTGGAAAAAATCGCCAATCAAAAAACTAACAAGCATTCAGGAACGGGAGAGCAACCACACATTAAGCTTCAAACATAATATTAACCTTCAGCTAACAAAAACTGAATGCTTCTAATCTCTCCGTAACAAGCTGAAGAAGTGAAAAGACTGGACTTGCTACAGCTCATTTCAATCCCAATAAGACTATGTATTTTATAATTGTTTTAGAATAGCTAACCAGAGTAGGTTAACCATTCTAAATTCAACTACAAAACAATTAAATAGAAAAAAAGCTGTATGTATAGATCTTGGACAAGGATGACATTTTATCTGTGAATGTAAATCTCAGAATTATTCTGATCATGTGCATAAAAGAAACCCCTACTAAACCAATGGAATTTACTCTAATATAAATATATAACTTTTTTGGGGGGAAATTTGAATTGTTCTTTATTTAGTCAAGACTTTGTGAAATCTATCATATTTATTTGTCAGCAATATGTTATAGAAGAAGAGACAATACTGCAATAAATATTTGGCTTTAGTTCTGACTAATAATTATAAATTTATTAAAGTCCATTTATAATTCCTATAGTGCAACTTCGGGCAGATATTCAGGGCTGAGATTATTATAATTGTTACCCAGATCAACAATGAAATGATCCCTCAGGAATGTAACTGTAGCGGCAACATCACAGAGGTCCAGGGTCAGCACAGGTAGGCCAGACCTGCAAAGACTTGTTACCCTTTTGTTTCATTTTTTAATGCTTTATTGAATAGTCAGAAAGCAGACAATGAAAGATTTACATAGTGACAACAGCCATTTTACTTATTTGTTTCTTTACTTTCCAAAATACATTACTCATTTCAGTAAAAAAAAAAGCCTTAGTATAACAAATTGCAGTCCCTTCCTATAAAACCTGATCCTATGGTTTATGTGATTAAAATTCTACACGCTCAAAATATTTGAAAAATGACTTTGTTCCTGGAAAAAAAGGGGAAAGGAGCAGTAATAAGGATGGAATTGTAGTAAGATACAGTAAATGGCCCAGTTAAGACCACTGGGTCCAAGGTCTAAACACTACCAGCTGCACCACTGCTTGATTTTAAATAGCGTGCATTATTCTATTAATAAGCTATAATTAAACAGAAATGGTGAAACTAAACATGACAGGTTGTTTCAGAATTTTGCCTCCTACTAAGGTTGGCCTGTGGCATTGAGCCTCCTACCAATCTATGACGCAGATGTCATGCAACAATTTTAACAACAGTGGTCTGCAGTTAAAAATAAGAGATAAATATTTAAAAGTGACAAGCATAAAGTAAGCAATGACATATCCAAGTTGATTATCAAACTTTGCTATTGTGTTGCCACCTGGTGAAATGATACAATCTAACCAAAATTACGTATTTATTGGAATCAAACTATTCTTTTTAACTAACAAATGTGATATTCATGAGCAGATGGTCACTATATCAAAATACATTTATTCTAAGGGCCCACTTCAAAAAAAAGTTTTATATACACCTAAGTGCTGTACTAATTCAGTACAGTATTCAGAATATGAATTGTTACCACAAGAAGATTAAATAACATATATATGATTCGACCAGAAGCAAACAGAACTGGATGGATGAAGAAGAAAAGCACCAGCAGGCGTAGCTGCCAAACCAAACAATCTTACTTTTATAATTGGGTGTTTTAAAAAAAAATATTAATTGTTCATTTTATTTTTTACTTTAAATAGATTATCAACAGTATATAACTCAGTGGCTGCACACTGATGCACACTCATCTGAAAGTGAGTTCCACTTAACTCTAGAGGACTTTCTACTAAATAGGGGTGTGCGTCTCTGTGTGTATATAATTTCATTGTTAAATCTTTTTAAATATATTTTTTTCTTAGAAGCATATGCTATAATTTGTGATATTCCCATCTGACCCATTTCTCAGTAGCATTCAACATTTCTGAAATCTGCCTGCCAAAAATAAGAGGCCCCTTTCTTCCCTTTCATTTACCAGTATTCTGCAGGACTTATTTTTCACTCCACTGAATTTCCCCTTTTCCCAAATCTCATTTTATTTTATTGAAAGGACAATTTAATGTAAATTCTAGTAATAATGGAAAAGTTCTTCAAATAATATAACATTAAATAATACCAAACATAAAAAGATAAAGATCTAGCAAAAGGAAGACAAATCAATATCTTCCCAACTGGAATGCTTTTGTAGACTTGAGACGACCATCTGTTAATATGCTATATTCTAACAAAAATCTATGAAAAATGATTTATAAAACCAGTTTTATGGTTATAGTTCATTAAAAATTATTGTGAGTCTCTATTCTATCCTTCACCTCATTTTACATTATTTCATTTTGTAGATGTAATGATTCCTATACTTGATCATTTTTGATTGAGAAAGACAAAGGAGAACTTGTCTACTCTTGCTTCCAAATCATGGATCTTCATTTAAAATATGAGATTGCCTTTGCTTTGCTTCATTTTTCTATTAGATCAAATTCACATATTTCTTAATAAACATTTCATACAAAACTGTGTATTAAAACAAAGTGAACTTGAGAAAAAAAGTAAAATAAATGTATTTATTTATTCCTTCTCCTACACATTGGTAAAAATGCCTTTTCCCCAACAGATTCTGTTTCAACACAGAGGTCACAACTATTTGCCAAAGAGAAAGAAGGTAACCTTCTGCCTTATACTATGCTACCTTAGAGAGTGGAGCAAAGGACCAAAAAATACTACAATACTGTATGTTAGCACAAAATTAATACACAAAGACTATTACTCTGAACTGGCATCCTCTCACTTGACTAAGGAAAATCTACAAAATTGACAAAAGCTTTGTCTATGTTTATTTAATTCACTATTTTTGTAACCCAAAATTTACAATAAAGCAAAAAGATATAAAATTGATAGAAATCACCCAATTATAATCAGAAACATTCAGTCATGATTAAAAACACAGTGGAACATTGTTGAATATGTGTATTTATATTTGAGTATACATCTATGCATTTCCATTTGGGTATAAAAACTGATTGATTAATCAATGGTCATATTTACTGTATACTTGCATATCACAACAAGACAGTTCAGACCTTAGGATCAGAAAACTCTGCATTATCATGGGCTATCATAGCAATATGCATTTTACAAGGTTTTAAAAATGTATTTTCTATAAAAATCTGCATTTTGTGTTTAATATATCATGCTGAATAGATATGATTCTAATATTGCGTATGAACTAAGCATATTTGAGTCTTTTCAACAACATTTAGTATAAACATCACAATAACAAAAAGATTATAATTCTAGAGACTGCGGAACTTAATTCTGATTTAACATATATAAAACTGCGTTTTCTAAACAAGAATAGACATTTCTGCTCTGTTAAGAATTTTTTTATCATCTATAAAACAAGCAATGCAAAGAGAAGGAATTCGTAATCACTGATTTCCTGAGCAATATTATTATGTCTACAGATAGTTGCATAGACTGCTTTTTTGAATCTATAAAGAACATCAAACACTACACGGACAGATTGTTCATTTCTCAGTCGGCCTTGTAAGATATTATCCTACTCTTCTGTAATTAACTGCACTTTTTTTGAACTATTATTACTTTCAAGATAAACCATTTTTTTCTTAATGAAAATATTTTCTTCTTCACTGTTCAAAATGCAGCCAGAAATACAAAATAAGTTTGATGCTTACTGACAAAAGGGAAAAACAAGTCAGGCCTTGAGACTGACTTTCTGTGGTTTTAATCCCTTTCCATTAAAAAAAACCATTTTATTTGGGTTACTTGACATTTTCTACAGACATTATAAAGTATAAAGGATTAAATCGTTAGGGGCGGCATTTTTATCCATGTTTGAGAAACACTTCTTCTGTCAGCTAAATGTATTATACAACTTTGCTATACTATATCAATGCAGAAATGTTAAGGAATAAATACACAGACTAATATTATAATTCAATTTGTCATGATAAAAATCACCAAAATTTACTTCAATATCACTGATATAAATTTGTCAATGGAAAGTACAACCGTTTTTATATTTTTCAATGTTAATATCAGTAATGTTAAAAATAACATCCAGTCTTTAAGGTCAGTTTTTTAAGCCCCAAAATAAGAAAATGCAATAAAATAAGGTTAGATTTTTTTTTAGAATCTATTCAAACACGAATCCCTGTCTTGCATGAAGCCAGCTATTACAGTATTATAGATAAAATAAAAGATAGCTTTGCATTAAATTGCTAGCATCTGATAGCACCAAAGAGGTCAACTAATAATTTAATACTGTGATGAAACATTTCCCAGTGATTATTTTTCCTCAGTCCCTGTGTTTCGATAAAAATTTTAAAAGCTTGATATGCATCTGTGATCAGGAATCAAAGAGAACATATTTAGATTTATGCTGATTTTAAATACCTAAAAATATGGTTACAGTACATTCTATATTACAACACACAATAAAACTAAGACCCTCTATTTCTCTGAATTTTCACAGAAGGGATATCCTACAAATTATAGTTATAGAACAAAATTAACCGGATACTGTTTTATTTTTCTATAATTACGTCATGTTAATTTTTTTTGTATATATGACATGCCTTCTGGATACCAGTATCTCCCCAAAGATCTATTGTCATCTTTGAGCAACATTAAAATGTCTGCATTCCAATGTAAGGCAATATGAAGCACTATATATTGTATTATTACCAGTATAGCACATTTAAGATTTGCTTCAGTAAAAGGATTATATATTGTAAATAAGTCAGCCCTTCATCAGAAAAGCCAAAGCATAATGGTTAAATAATGATGTTGGAGAAATCAAATTGTGTGATTAAAATATGCACCATTGTTTCTTAGTCAGTTGCACAAACAAATGTATTATGCTATTTTCTACATATGATCACTCTTATTTATATTAATCATATTTTCCACAATTATAAATCTGGGAATATTAAAAAAAATGGGCACAGGAGCACCCGTAGCCACTAAAATTATTGACACATTTAAGATGGACTTTGGTAGGTTGCAGATTCCATTTGTTTTTAACTGTGCTCGATATAATTAGATTACTTCAGTATTATAACTAAGCCTCTACTTACAAATGCTTTTGTTACATACTCGTTGCAATCCAGCTGAAGCTCACCCAGACTCCTAAGGCACTTACAAATAGGAACATTCAATTTTCAACAGTCTTTAATTCTCACCGATAAATAGTAAATGCAGAAACTGCAATTGCATGGGAAAAGTACCATGTCCTGCTGAATCAACTTACTATCTTTCGTGAGGGAGGACTTTTAGTATAATACCTACAGTATACCGAACTACAGTATATACTGTGATTATTTATCACCATACAATATTTATCAACACCCTTTGCTATGGAATGCAGAGGAATCACTATTATCAATTAACATTTAGGCTGGAAGCCACTTAAAAGGCCATAAAAAATATATAGCTTTTGTGAAAATCCCAAGATTATAGCTATTTTCTCTTGCTCTGAATAAAAGAGAACCGCATTTAAAAAATCCTCCTAGGAGAGTACAGAATAGTAATATAT
Source organism: Pseudoxenodon macrops (assembly GCA_032467955.1). NCBI lineage: Eukaryota > Metazoa > Chordata > Lepidosauria > Squamata > Pseudoxenodontidae > Pseudoxenodon > Pseudoxenodon macrops. The sequence continues at coordinate 312,437 of JANHFT010005143.1, read as the reverse complement.
ATGCACATATGTAAATATATCTGCAAACAGTTAAGACTATTCTAACATCAAAAGCTCTGTATAATACAAGTCTTTGCAATTTAGCCCATTTAACAGCATTGACCTCAAGGTTAATAAACTGGCTAAATCCCAAGCTTTTCAGCTTCAAGTATTTCATGGCTGTAGATTTAACTCAGAGTAACTGATTGATGGATTTAGACAAAAGTAAGCAGTTATGAAATAATTTCAGGTTAGGATTATTAATGAACCAAAATATATTAATAACAGGTACAAATAAATCAATTGGTAACTTTTCTGTATTAGTTGTATTATGTCTATCACTTTTGTGGATATAATTTAAAGTTTCTGGGCATTTCTGTCTACTTTTCTGTCCAAAGACAACCTAAGTATCCAAAATAATCAAACTTTCCCTTCCTGACAATTGGCTCCCAACTGAGTCACATGCCAAAAAGACTCAATGAAATAAGCAAGACAAGTTAATAATGTCTATTTGAACTCTGTTTCCAAGAGGTATATTATTCTAAATTTCAGCTCAATCCTAGGATTCAGTCTGTGTATGCATATATATAAAATAACCATTGAACAGTTTCTACATTGAGGAAAAAACAGTACAATGTAATTGACTACCAATTTGAAAAGAGGAAATATGTCAAAATATAAGTACTCACAAAGTAATACCAGAGTTCTACAGTATCAGCAGTTTTTCTGCATAATGTATATAATAGGAATGCTTAAATCTGATAACTTTTCACCTCCTCCCTCTCAGTCCACCTTTTTGGTCTTTAGAGTTATTAGACAATATTTTTAAGTAGTGGGAAAAGCAGCTTGTACTCTAATGCTAATAGAAGGAATAGCTCTTTTTCTGTCAGATGAACCACACACTCAAACATTTCTTTTTATGTTTTTATCACCAAAGAGAGCTGCATATTAATCAGACCATCCGCCACTCTACTGTCAAGAATATTCTAATTGGGGGGAAAACAATCATTTTCATCCCTGCTGGCAACATTAGAGCATTTAACCTGTTTCCATTACTTATATAAATTACCGTTATAAGATAGGACAGATGTTAGAATCAAGCCACAAAACTGACTGCCATGCATTCTTTATATGAAGAAGAAGAAGAGAGAAAGCTGTTAGAGCATGTTATGCCGCATCAATAATGCTCCCTCTGCTACTTGATTCATTAACTTCCACCATCAACATTTCACTTTCTTTCTGTGTTCCATCTCATCTGAGCTTATTTCATTTGGAAGCAAATAGTCTTTTTCAGCTATTTTTTTTAATCAGGTGCTCTCGAGGGTCAAAGGAAAGGAAAGCGGAGGGAACAAGAGAAAGAAAACCCAACATCTTGTCAAAAATGCTATTTCTCTAACAGAGATGATAAAAGAGAAGTCAGTTAAGATATTGGTACTCTAAGATGGCTGTCACTTTAGATAGAAGATGGCACAACTCACCTAGACAGGTGACACTCTGGTCGGGCAAAGGGTTGATACATTATTGAGAACATGAGAGATTAGGAACGACAAAGACTCTAGGCCCAGAGTGCCTGGGGCTTTTTAAATAGTAAAATCAGCAGGCACATGAATTTCAGCCTCCATTTGCATTGCAGCCTCCATTTGCATCATCTCCAATTTGAAAAGAATCTCAGATAGTAGGGCTAGATGAGACATCTATCTAAGACCTTAGAGAGCCAATATTAGAATAGACAATCCCAGACCAATGAGCTGTCTCAAACGTAAAGCATATTAAGTAGCAATAAAATATGCACTACAAGTGTAATTATTATAAGATTATTATGCGGGTACAGTGATAAAAAATAAGGGCCAAATTCTCCAGCTTGTTACTCTGAAGTCATCTTTGAGACTCTCGTTCTAAAATAATTACGTATAGGAATACTTTGAAAAAAAGTGATGCTGTCACTGAACTCAATTATCAAATTTCCATTATTGGAAGACTATAGATAGCTAATGTTGCTATATCCCTTCCTTCTCCTTGCTATTTGTTTCATCATACAATGCATAATGAAGCAGTTCAACAATAGTATCAATGCAGAACATATTTTCTTATATATACTAACATTGCCAAAGTGATGCTTTAATTGAGTATTGTTGGCTTAATTACTCTCATCACTACCACATACATACAATGAAAAAAGTAACAGCATATAATATAAATTTTACACTGGAAAAATATATGCCGCTGGAGGCCTTATCCACTAAAAAGAGGAAAAAACATATATATTAAGGTATTGAAATGTAGGAAAATTGTACTAATTTAAAAAAAAATACAGGTCTTAAATTACTACAATTCTAGGGAAATGTAGTTTACAATACAGCTCAAAATATTAAATCGTGTATTTTAAAAAATATAGTACTAAGAAGTAACAAAGACCTTTTTAAAAATGAGTTCAGTATATCCAAAAGCATTAATATATCAAGATCTGCTAAATACCATATGTATATTTTTGCAAAAATGCAGAGGTTGTATCAACCACTTACAGTTTGACTTTGATCCCTTCTCTGATTTCTAGCATGAACGTTTGATAGGAATATTGGCACATGCAGTTTGAACACTCTGCTCAGTTTGGCAAATTCCCACTGACTAAAAGGAATCATACTCTGCTGAGAACAGAGTGAAAACAGGGTAAGGATTTTGATATTTGGCCAATTCTAAGTATTTGTCCCTGAGGGAAACTATACTGATATCTCCACTGTAACCGTAGACATAGTAACTCATTGCTTTAATTTCCTGCTTTAAAAGCTAGCAAAGAAAAAGGGAAAAGACACTGATGCCCTTTGGGTAACGGAATCTTACATGTAGCTTACAGTGCAACCCCTGCAAAGAGTTCACAACTACAGTATGTGGTAAATACATTAATAAAAAAGAGGAACAGAGATGAAAGAGAGCAAAGAGACAGATTTTTAAAACAAAAGATGAAATCTTGCTTTAGAAAAGCTATCTTTGCAAAGGTCTGCTACTCGTTAAATCACTAAGAATATCTGTCAGACTTATCCTACTACACCATTTGGCTGATGTCAAACCTAAACAAACCAGATCAGAAAACCAGCCAGTGGCAGGACGTAAATGAAACGAGAGAAGACCAGTCTCACTGTAACTCGCATGGTTTGCTTGCTGATTTTGGGAGGAGGGGGGAAGGAAAGAAATAGTGGCAATCATGACAGTCATTTGCAGTACTAATGTCCAATTCAGCCTCCTTTCATTCTCCTGATTTAGGTGGTCAGAGTAGTTTCGTAGACGACACAGGGAAGCTGTGCTGTTTAGCAGGCTGTTTAATGGGAAACTGGCAGTCTTATTTCTTTTCTAGATTTGGTTTGTCACTAGGTCTCCATTACATGCCACTCAGCTTTGATATCTTTGGACAGGACTGATCAAAAGATGTCATTTGACCTACACAGCATGGCAGAAACTTGGAGAAGTCTCATAAAGCGACACTCTGGCTGTAAATAAAATGACATTATTATTTCCTCTCTCCTATCATGTAGAAAAGCCAATTATGGTAATGCACTGCATGTCAATGAAAATACAGCAATCTTTTTGGAGCAGCTTCTGCTGGCGTCCGTGTTACAACTCTGCTTCCTGAAAAAAAATTGCCCATTGGAAAGTGAAAAGGAATTGGTGAGAGATGTCTTGCAGACTCTTCATAAAATTCTGGTATTTTTTACAGTCCCGATGGTTGTTAAAAGTGTAAAAAAAATGGAGGCACAAACTCTAAACTGCTAGCTTCTGAATTATCAAATAATATAATCTCAAATAATTTATAGTTCATTGGAATAATCATTACATACACTACATCCTAAGCTTCTGAATGACAAGAAAGCTGTACTGGTACCAATGAATACTATAAAGACCAATATCCTTAATTATTTATAGTTCAACAATACACGTACTGTATTCTCTACATTACACCGAAAACCAAATCAAAGCACAGAACTAATGTTATTCACAATTTAATCTGTTTTAAAGTAATATATAGCATAATGTCACAACATAATGCTACAATCATCAACTATGTTTATAAAAATATATTGTATTACATTTATATATTATTTTAAATGAATGTTTTCTAAACAGTGTTTCTAAATCCTCCTGCAATTTTAATTTTAAATACAGAAATACGGAGAGTAGTCATATTTAATATGGCATTGCACACATACAGAAAAAAGCCAGGTAAAATCAGGGACTATTATAGTGTAATCCCCCAATTTCTTTCCATTTTATTTCATCCATTTTATTATTCCTTACATATAAAACAGGAATCACAATTTAAAATAAACTTTAGTTGTTGGTCAGCTACCTTCCTTGTCTGGGCATGATTCTGATTTTTCACCAAAGAAAAGGCATATTACCCTTTATTAATGGACAAGTGCCTATATTGTAGTGTTATGTGAGAAGGGCATGTCTTGTATGCACGATTTTCAGAATCTTCTCATCTCATCTATATTCTGCAGTTAATGAATATTGATATATTTGATGAAGCAATCTTTTCTCATCACTCATGATCTTGACTAGGTATGATATGAACCTTATGTTCATAATGCCTTATTACTATTGGTAAATACATTTTATTATTAACATAATTATCTTTTGTATTATTTCATTATTCACCTGATTCACTTTTTAATCTTCTTTCCAACATAAGGTCGAGTAAGTAATGGTGCCATCTAGTGAAGTTCATGGTTACAATTTGATGGACTTTTGAATGTGGACTTATAAAATCTAAGTTCAACTAAATCACTTTATTTTCTCCACCAACATTCACTAGATACTATGAGAAATGTAAATATAACAAAAAGTATGTGTCTGTACAATGGAGCTTCTTATCCTTCTTTGGATAATAATCCTTTCTGCCATAATAATATGATACTTTTAAACCAGTCAGGCACAATAGGATTACATAACAATGAGCTGTGCAGCTTCAGTAGTACTGTAACTCTCCAAAGCAGCAGGATTTAGGAGCTATTTAAAATTTTCATGGCACCATGATGTTGTCCCATATAACCAAGGGAAATTCAAATGTGAGCTAGCTTGAGTTTTTGGGAATGGTGGATGAACTGAAGTGCTAAGGCCAAGGTTGCCTGGTACTCTTTTTGTCAGAATTATTTTGGAAGGTGTTATATGGAAAACAAAAACACAGACCTACTTGATGTATTGCAGTTGGTTAATTTTTTTTCCTTTTCTTTTTGTCTAGTTACATTTTTTCTATGAAACTAAGAAATTCACATCTGGTTATATTTAATTTTAAAAAGTATGCTGAGGATACAATTAACAGCAAATAAACACAAACTGGTTCACCATATATCTTGCTGTCAACCTATTAAGATGTACAGTTTATTTCTCTTTCATGTTATTTACTAATATATTACAATTAAGATAAATATTACAATGCTGTAGCTAAAATCAAATATCCCATCTTCAAACAGAGATGCGTACGAATTTGAATAAAATCTTTCTTCAAGTATAAAAAGTAAAAGGACAGCATTAATAAAATTGCATACAATATAACCAGGCACAATTAATTGCAAGCTTTAAGTGTACTAATATATTGAAAACAAAGACTTTAAATGCTACTTATTCCAACTTGATTAATTTCAAATCCAAGTAACTTGTTTTGCAAAGCCCATTTTTCCAGTTGTTTATTTATTTTTAGAATAAAGGAAAAGAGGGGAAACACATTTTGTTTAAGGGTGGTCTCTGCACTTAAGCCTGCATGATTTGCCTTTGATTTTTTGGTTTCCAGAACATAATCATCATTCCTGCTCATAAACCCTTTGCAGCTACACTGTTATTTGAGCACAGCTGGAATATCTATGCCACTTCTTCAGCCAGTTTATACAGAAAATGAGCAAGAAAGTCACCACTATTACTCAGTACGATTAGTGCATTTAAACAATTAAACCTGCAAATAAGAGAGAATAAAAACATTAAAAAGCTTTATATGTGTTCTCACTTTTAAAAACCCTGAATCAATTTATGGTAAAATATAAACATAAAGTAACAGACACAGGAATGACTCAGGAATTATTTTTATTTCTTTTTTCTTATCCAGATCTATAGAACAATTCCAAGTTAGATGAGAATATTGACTCCTAGAAAATTTCTGTACACATATGTGGCAGTTAAATTAAATGGAGCAAATGAACACAAATCTTTTAATCCTTGTCCAGAATATATCAGATACATGTAGAACAGTGGGAAATTGCAGAACTTATATTTATACTGAGTTAAAATGAATTTTAATCAGATTTAATTAGAACCCTGGGCTTCTTGCCTACTAAAATGGTTAGTATTGTATAACTAAAAATAAAGCATTAGCAGAGTAATAGCAGCTGCAGACAGATCACAGATATTATGTTATATACATCTGGATCCACTGATATAATTTCATTTCACTCACATTTGGCCTCACTATTCAGTTTTCTTTTCTGTACATGCTGTATATGGGTTTGTGCATGAAAACACATAGAAATAACATTTAATAACCACAGACAGAACTCATGCTGGAATATGGCAATGCATTTAGAAGTAACCACAATATTTCTAATCAAACAATTTAAAAATCTTGATATCATCACATACTTTATGTTTCCATGGAATGATGTCTCCAGATTTAATGTGCCACAAGATATTTTCTTTGCTACAGCAAATTGAAATTGCATAATGTTACAAAGAAATGTTTGAACAGAGCCTAAGAGGTGTAAAGCTCCTACTGCCCTAAGAAATTTCAGGCAACCTTGCATTCCACCAGCGTCATATCTAAAAATATGCTTATATATAATGCAAAGTCTCACAACCAAATGTAATCTTTTTAACAACAAAAACAATGCTTTCAAAGTTATACTTTATGTAGTACTTACAAATCTATACTACACAAAGTAGTGTAGGATAAAGACAACAAATGGCATCTGAAAATACAGAGCACACAATGCTATCTATGTTCATTATATGGCAGTGGCAGAAAATCCTATAGCTCTTCTCTTCTACCTAACGCTAAAAATACAGCATAATAATATTTTTTCTGCTACTAAAATAGCAACTAAAATGACTACTAAGCTCTATTTAATGCAGGGCAAAGCTGCCCTGGTACAAAGTTTCAGACTGCAATGGATGCACTGTTTATTGAGAGGCAGTTGTGAAATAGTTATTTGGATAGAAATGGATAATATCTTAATGAGGCAATAGAGAATTTATGGCTTTAAGTCCCAGTTAGTACAGTAGACTTGAAAGAACACACTTCGGAGAAAAATGATCAAGAAAAGGAGTAACCATGAAAGCTGAAATCCATCCATACTACATGTTTCTTAACAACTGTACTTCTAAGAAACATTAATTTAGTTTCATCCAGTACTTCTCTAGAAATTTACCTGTGTGAATGCTTAAAATACAAATCACATTTGATTTATATAATTTTAATGTAACAAAACTGTATAGGTCACACAAAAAGCTGCAATAGTTATTTCAATAATTTTGTTATGTACATAATACATAAACAAGCTTATTGAAAAATATTAGCTCAAGTCTTATAGCAACAATAATTTTAAAGATGTAAACAATAACTAGCACCTCAAAAAATATACCAGTAAAAGCAAAGCCAGAGTTCTATGCAGCTTTTTCTTAAGTTTGTGACTGAACACCATTATGACAAAGCTTATTAATTCCTATCTTTAAATTGAAACAACCAAGTTGTTTTACAATGACAATCAATGACACCTCAAGGTGTAAAAAATGCTTTAATCATTTTCTGAAATATGACCTACTACGTCATTTACTTTTTGAAAACCCTGAGGTCATGCAACACACTTTCTCTGTCATTTGTAAGTACATTAACTTAGTAGCCATATGACAGTGAAATTATGATAATAGGCTGCTAAAATGGGTCATGCAAACACTGCATTCATGTTAACTTCAAATAACAGTGATAATATAGTCCAAATCAAATATGACAGTACAAAAGCACATGGTTTACTTTACTCTGAGCTCTGCCACAAACTGGAGACCGGAGGAGTGAATGAAGTGATGGTAGTGAGGGACAGGGAGGTAAGAAATTTTCTGTATTTCAAGGTGAAGAGTCTAATTATTTACAGAGAATGATGAGAACCAGAAAACTGCATGCTAAATTAGCCTATTTTAAACAAATATAACATACTTTGTAATTTATATTAAAGTCTATGTAATAATTATATGAAATATTTGTTCCTAAAATAAACAACTTTAAAAAGTTTATTTTAGTGCCAATTAATGAAGGGTAGAATGATCAGCCTTAGAGCTGACAATGAAGATATTAAAGTGGCAGAAAAATAGTTTATTTTAGGATCAAATATGTCATCTAATTAGACATGGATTTAATATAAATTACAAAGGATATTATAAATAAGGGGAAAGACTTTTGGGATAATATTTTAATTTTCTCTGAGCTTTTTATGTTTATATATGTGGTATTAAATTACAAGCACGTTTATTACGTCAAAATGCATTTGGATTATTGACAGTGTCCAAATATTTTGTAGCTATTTGCTAATTTATAGATAACATTTTGAAAAGTTTGAATAGAAGCAAAATTTAAGTTTGGAAATCAGAGCTGACGCTAAGAAATTATGACTGTTGAGTTACACAGAAATCTACATTTCTTTCTCCTCAAGTCATTCCATATTCTAAATCCTGTTGCTGAATATTTCATACATTCATAGATTCATTCATTCATTCTATTTTCATGTATAAAAGTGATACTATAACACTAATATTTATTTGTTTATAAAATTTCTTCCCCCTAATTTCTTTCACCATTTACAGTATATTAATACATCTGACAGATTTTCATAAAAGCACTTTCCCAAAAAAGAACTGAAATCCACAAAAGGGCACTCTCACTAATTCCCGAAAACTGTTACGAAAGAAGCCTTGTAATATTATATTGCTCCCTGTGAAGGAACGCCATGGTGAAGGGTAAAGGTACACAAGAAAAGGACTTCTGATCTTATGACAAAAAGAAAGCAAGTAGAAAAGACAAATGTTTCAATCATTATTTTGATGAATGGCCAGCTGGTGTTGTCTTTCCCCCAGGATGCTATAAACTCCAAGGGACTAACTCAGAGCACTTGGTTTTCTATTTTTTCCGAACTGATACTAAACGTTCTATCTCTACTGTATATGCAGATTTCAAAATTTATTTAATTATTTTGACATCTACTTGTTCTACAGGTACTCTCTCTCTCTCCTCTTCACTATTTGAGACAATAACAAAGCCAATAAATGTGTATATATTTTAATTATACATGTATTGAAATACTTATTGTTACCTTTCTCACAAACATGAAGCAGGTAGATTACTTAAGTAAGTTTTCTTATGTGAAATTTCATCAAGACTGACAGAGGGGGAAAAAGATCAAAAATTAAGAAAATAAATAGAATTCAAAATGGTCAAAACTGAAAGTTTCCGAATAACAGAATTATAAAATGTTATATATCCAAAAACTACATTATAGCTTTGTCCTTTGTATTGTGTCCCTTATAATGACATGTCCTTTATAATTACAATTTGCTATAGTACATAAAACTAAAAATTATCCGTTGACTAATATGTCACCTTAAACTTGTGACATATTGATATAATCCAGGTAACTCTATATTCCTTCACTCTTCATTCAATAATTATTCTCATTCATAAGAATATATCTGTTTACTATAAGTGATATAATAATATTATTTTAAAAATCAATTTGTCATTTGCTGGAACTTTTTTTTTACAAAAAGTTAACTTCTAGCATTAGGATTTAAGAAACGTAAATATTTTCTGATATTTGATGTCATTCCCCCCTCAGAATAACACTCTTTAATTTGTCTTCAAAATGAAATGTCAATCTCTAAATTTCACAATAAATGAAAATAGTACAGTTGGTCCTTGATTAGCAACTGCCTCAGACAATGACTGTTCAATTAAAATAGTAATGAAAAAGTAACTCTGCATTTAAAAATGCCCACATTTATGAGCTTTGCAGGTCTCTCCCTCTCCCTCCCTCTCTCTCTCCATCACATGTTCACCATAACATTCAGTTACTATCCATTGTCCTATGCCTGACACATTATCTTTTCTTTCTTCATCCTCACAGATTGCCTAAACAAGCATCTCTTCCTGAGCTGCTTTTCTCCACCGTGCAGCACACAAATTAACAAATTCACCTCTGTGACTTTAATTATTTTATTATAAGGCTAGGCCATCTAGCAGCTGCTGCCTGAAGTTGACAAGATCCTAATCAGTTTTATAGAAAGACATTTCTTTATTAAGTGGCCTTTAGCATTCTTTTTGATATGTGTTCCAAGTCTGCTTACTCTCTTCTAATCCCTTCTTCTTCAATGAATGTATATCTAAACATCAATTCTCTTTTTGCTATTTATTCCAGCACCAGATTGAGCTTATCAAAGGGTGAGGGAGTTGGGGGGGGGAGCTATAAGATTTTATACACCTTCTTCATCAATCAAATTTCCCCAGCATTTGTACTCACCCCACTGTTTGGGGTTCTACCTTTCTGACAATGTAAAGGAAAAGAAAGCTGGAGTAAAATCATAAGCAAAATTATGGTCACATGATTTTTAATTTAGTGTCCATTTCAGTACTCCCAATTAGAGTTTCTAAACGAGGACTATCTATATCCTAAAGTTTAATTAGAAGGTTGAAGGTAATAAATGTGTGATATTAGTCTAGGTTATTATAATTTATATGACACAAAAATGCATAATTTCTTTGACACTGGGCTTATCAACTGGAAGGTTGGCAGTTCAAGACCCAAGTACTGTGTAATGGGGTGAGCTCCCATTCCTGCCTCAGCTGTTGCCAATTTAGCACTTCGAAAGTAGATAAATAGGTACCATTTTGATGGGAAAGTAACAGTGTTCTATACACCTTGGCATATAGTATGCTGGCCACATGACCACAGAAGCTTCCTCAGACAACACTGGCTTCCTTGGCTAAGAAATGGAGATGAGCACCAAATCTTAGAACTGGATATAACTGGACCAGGGAAATAACAAAATAACAGTGTTGGAAGGGACGAGCTCAAGCAAAGAACCTTATAACATTTCCAACCTCCTCCTCAAGGAGGGAACCCTATAACATTTCAGACAAACAGTTGTCCAATCTCTTCTTAAAAGCCTCCGGTGTTGAAGCACCCACAACTTCTGGAGGCAAGTTGCTCCACTGATTAATTGTTCTAACTGTCAGGAAATTTCTCATTAGTTCTAGTTGCTTGTCTCCTTGATTAGTTTCCACCCATTGCTTCTTGTTCTGCCTTCAGGCCTGCTTTGGAGAATCGTTTAACTCTCTCTTATTTGTGGTAGCCCCTTAAATATTGGAATCCTTATCTTTATCTTATAGTAAATATATTTCTCATGTACTTTATGACTTGTGGGAAGACATGAGCAAGTGTTTTTCATGCAAACAAGTTGTAAATTGTAAATTGTCAGAGTGCGCACAGCAGGACTACTATTTCGAGACAACCCAGGAGCAAAATACAGTACACAGAAGTTTTGTCTTTCAAACAGTGGTTTATCTACAAGGCATATATACATACATACACACACATATTAGGCAAAACCAGGCAAGCAAGCAATCTTCAACTATAACATGGAAGCATACATGGAGAGAATACAATGGAGATAGAAGATGAGGACAGAGACACCCTCACATGGCCTCCCTTATATAGACAGCTTCATCATTACCTTAACATAAATATTTAACAGTACAAAAATATTTTGCTTAAAATTAATTATAATCTTGGTATTTGAAAGCCCAACATGTGAATAACACTTAGGCTAGTGAGAGAATGTTATGAACTTTTTTTAAAAAAATTTGATAGGTAAAATCTAAAATTGCATATAATACAATAATACAATGGTTTTATTAATTTATCTATAAAATATTTCTATGTCAATTTATTCATAAAAACATTTCAGTTATAAGAAACTATCAGGGTAGAAGAATCTGAGGAAATGATGGGAAACATGGTTTATTGCAAATTGTCTTGCCCTACTCTGAGTTGTCTCACCAATTTTCCTGAGAAAGTCTTCTGACACTTAGAAAAACCTTTTATGTATCATTCAAGAAGTTATGGAGGTGAGGAAGAGAAATTATCTTCAACATTATATAAAATATTTTTGCTAGATACCCCCTAAAGTCCAGAATTTTATTTTAAAATGCCTGCACCAAAACTGCCTTTCTTGTCACACCTTGCGTGAGTCTCTAAATACTTTAAGTAATCCCTGTAGAAACAAGTGTCACAAGCTAAATCTTTAAAAACCATACTGATAATCACTTACAACCACAATTGAACCCAAAATTTCTGTTGCTAAGCGAAACATTTGTTAAGTGAGTTTTGCCCCATGAAACGACCTTTCTTGCCACAATTGTTAAGTGAATCACTGCAGTTTATAAGTTAGTAACCCAGTTGTTAAGTGAATCTGGCTTCCCCATTGACTTTGCTTGTCAATCACAAAAGGTGATCTCACATGACCTTGGGACACAGCAACGGCCATAAATATGAACCAGTTGACAAGCATCTGAATTTTGATCATAGTATCATGGGGATGCTGCAAAGATCGTAACTGTGAAAAACAGTCATGTCACATTTTTCAGTGCTGTTGTAACTTTGAACGGTCACTAAATGAACTGTTGTAAGTTGAGAACTACCTGTATTACCTTTTCAGGGAAGAATTGGATTCAAATCTCACTTCAGCCATGAACAATGGATCTTAGGCTGTTCTGCAGTCCTTTCTGGTTGCCATAGAAAGAGGCAGCAAAGATTGGGTTTCAACAAATTTCAGGAGCCTAGCCAGTTCTAAACATTTTACAGAGCAAAGTGGGTTAGGGTACAACACATCAAGCTTATGTAATTTCCTAAAACAGTATGTAAGATAACTGGATTTTTTCAGTGCCTTTTTATTACCTTTAATTTTAATCATTTAATCATATTAATAGATTAAAGCCCTTTAGTTGGTCATGAAGATATTATAATTACTTAGATAGCAGATATAATTAATTTTGTTTTGAATGACCAAAAGCTAATTTATTGAATTACATTTCTTGAAAACCCATGGTCCTGGAGCACCTGGACTGTGATCTGCAGGTCCTCCCTCGCATGGAGGCCAGAGGAGAACTTGATCAGGATATCATCCAGGTAACACTGGACTCATATGGGGAGAGTCCGGAGATGTGCCGCCAATGCAGCTAGCAGCTTTGTAAATGTCCTGGGCACTGACGATAGGCCGAAGGGCAGGGCCTGTACTGAAAGTGTCGGCCCGCGTAATGGAAGCGGAGATATTGTTGATGTGATGGTAAGATGGGAACATGTAGGTAAACTTCCGTCAGGTCTATTGACATGAGGAAGTCGCCCTCTAGGATGCTCTCCAGAATGGACTCAAGTGACTGCATTTTGAACCGCCTATAAATTAGTAGGAGATTCAAGCTTTTCAGGTCCAGAATTGCCCTCCACCCACCCATCCACTTGAGGTTTTTGGCATTACAAAGAAGATGGAATAGAATCCCAGCCCCAGTCCTGGTCCTCTGGAACCGGTTAGATTGCCTGAGTGTACAACAGGTGTTGTATAGCAGTTTCCATGAGGACCCTTTTTGATTTGTCCCTTGAGATGGGGTAATGAATAAAAAACCTTGGAGGTGTGGAGAGAAATTCGAGAGGCCCGACCTCACTGTCTCCAGGACCCAGGCATCTGTTGTAATCTCATCCCAGCGATCGGCAAAGAGGGCAAGGAGACACCCCCCCCAAATAGGAGGGATAGCACTGCAGTCACTTGGAGCTATGAAAGGGACGACTTCCACCTCCACGAAAGGGCTGCTTGGGTTGGAACTATTTCCTGTTACTGCCTGACCGATCCTGCTGGTGTTCCTCAGAAAGTAGGGCCTCTGGGGGCCCTGAAAACCAGAACCGGTGTCTGTTGCTTGAAAGGAGGAGCGGCAAAAATAAGGTGAGTGGTGGAAATCACCTCGCTTGGAGAAAGATGGCAGGATATTCCGCTTATCCTTTGACTCCCCCAAGATGGGGTCCAAGGACTCCCCAAACAGCTTATCCTCCTTGGAAGGTGGCAGAGGCCAACTCCATTTGTGTCTGGTATCCACCTGCCATTGGCGAAGCCAGAGTAGGAAGCGGGCAGCCACTGTTGACACTATGGCCTTGGAGGCAAATTTGGCAGCGTTAAGCATGGTGTCGGCAGAGAATTCTACTGCAGCCATAAGTTTGTTAATATCTGTCCGAATGTTCCTTTGCAGAATGCGCTCCTGCATCTGGCGGAGCCAGAGAAAGGAAGCCCTGTTCAAGAATGAAGCGGTCGTGGATGTCTTGACCGTCCAGGCAGCCACCTGATGGGCCCTTTGAGGTGTCTGCTCCACCCTCTTGTCCTCTGCCTTCAGGGCCTCCTCCAGTTCGTTGGGTATGACAGAAGGATATGACAGGCCTGCCACTGGGCCATCCACTATTGGTGTCTGGAGAGCTTAAGCTACTTCTGGACCCACATTATAGAACTTCCTCTTGGAAAAGGATGGGCTGAGGCCTGTCCCTGGAGAGGCCCATTGCCTTTGGACCATGTCAAGGAACAGATTTGGTGAAAGAATAACCTCAGCTGCTATGGTCAGTTCTGAGAAGAGGAAGTCAGAGGGGTCCGCTGAGTCCAAGGCAGGAAATGGAGCTGTTGAACCTGCCCCCAGGCAGCCTGTATTTTTGGCTTTGAAGAGAAGGGACTTGAACAGGGAAGAGCGAAATAGTCCTGTGAAGACCAGTTGGTCCGGTGTCAATCTCTCATCTTCAGATAGCTCCAGATCTTTCCGCTCTTCCTCCTCCGAGAGTGATGATTGGCTCTTTCTGGGGGGAGCGAAGGAATAGGCCCCTGGAAAGGCCGAAAAATCCCTTGGTGGCTGTGTTGCCTGGAGTTGCCCTGGATGCATGGAGAATCCAGAGGCCATAGAAGCAACTCTCCTCTTTTGCTGCATGCCTGCAGCGATGCCCTGCCTCATGGCTTCAGCAATCACCAATTGCATACTGGCGGGGATTTCAGGCTCTGGTGAGGCCCAGAGTGGAGCCCCACCACAATGGGTGTAATTGTTGCCTCAAGCAATAGGTCTCCCTCTTTTCCAGGGCTGCTTCCAATTACCTGCTGTGGAAGGCAAGCCTGACAGGGAGCTCAAGTAATCTGCATTGCTGACCGGCAATGTAAGGCCTTATTAGAATTCCTGCTCACCAGCACCATCTGGTGACAGGTCCTGTGAGTACAGCCTATTTACTTGGCTTGGCTCACCTCGCTCCAATGGCTGAGTTTAATTCTGGCAGCAGATAGCAGGTTCACCCCAGGGGGGTGCTTCCTGACACCCCAGTCAGCCTCCCTCTGCCCTTAGGCAAATTGCCAGTCTAGGGCTTTCTGCTGCATGCACACATCTCTTTCTTCTGCCATAGAGGCCTTCCTTGAGGCAACAGGTCTCTTCTTTGGCTTCGTGGCTGTGCCCTTCCCTGCCGACCCCACTGCAAGGGAACGTGAGTGTTGGTTGGCAAGACTGATTCCGCACCACCCACTGCCAGCTCGCAGCTGCCAGAAACCGCTGTCTCAGCCATTTTAAAACCGGCATAAAAAAACAGACTAGTTCCTTCCGGAACTCTTCTGCTGACAAGGCTAAAGTCCTGCCAAAGAGTGTGTCTGGGGGCAGAGCAGGGACTCAACTAGCCTCCGCGGCAGCGGGGAGAGTCTCAAGGGATTTGGCTGACTGCTCCTCTGTCTGGCAGCCTGGGAGCCCGTTCACACCTTTGACAGCTTGGGCTTTTCCAGCGGCAACTTGCTCCTTTGGCCGCAGCGGTTTGAGCTAGGCTCCTCATGCTGGGCTGGCTCATAAAATAAATGGAGCTCAAAAGCAACTATCAGGTCCCTGAGCACCTGGGGTTAGCAGCATGTAGCCAGGCTCATTCGTGCTACCCCGCGATTGCCAAATACCTTTCTGCAGGTGTGCCAAATAATCACCCTTCAGTGGGCTTGAGCTGAAACTCTTCACGCTAGAAAAAGCCTGGCAGCTCCATCAGGAGCCAGACGCTTGGGAGCCAACTCTCTCCAAGTTCTCTTGCTGCGAAGAATCCAGGAATATTTTTCCAAACAAATGGATCTATTTCTGACACGTCTGTCCTAGCTGAGGGACTGAGTCAAAAGCTCTGGTAACGGTTGGTAACCATTGGTAACGGAGCTCTGACTGTCCTCACAGCTCTGACAGACTCAGTCCAAAAGTTATGAGACTAAATCAACCCATTCCTCGATTCTCGTCAGCACACTGGAAAAAAATATAGTTCTTTTTGGCTGTAGACTCACCTACATCCCTTTTCAGATATTCTCTTTTTAAAATTCATATGATGGGGGCTTCAGCCTTCCCAAATGTATCCATTTCTAATTTAATGTATGAAATAAGTAGAATACTGTGGAGATGCTAAATGAAGGTGAACTATGCAGATTTCTTATTCTAGAAGTACATTTCACTATATCTACTGCAACTTACACTCAATAAATACTCAGGATGCTTTATCAAATATTACAACTACTATTAAATCCAAATAAGACTATAAATTATATGTAGTTATAATGTTCTATCCATTGCTATAAAACAGTGTGTGGTGTTGTAGTTAACATGCCACACGAACACTGCAAAGACCCAGGTTCAAGCACCTCCTCATCTTTGACAGCTCTCTGGATATTAGGCCAATCATACTCAGATGGGGATTGTTGTAAAGGAAAATGAAGAAATACAATGCCATCAGCTCCTGAACAAAAGATAGATTAAAATATAGAAAATAAATGCTACTCATTGTACCTTTAAAAAATATTTTGACTAAATTCAAAGAATGAACACAATGCTTTTAAAACAGTCTAATAACTTTAAAAAATTTTTTAAAAGGGTACAAAATATTTAAAAGATCACAGGATTTTATCAGGTCTCCAAAGTGATATAATCTGCAATGGATTATCTTCTTTTCCTATACAAATCTTATTACATTCAATTGTTAACTTGCAGTCTTAAGTTACATTTTTGTTCTTTGAACGTTGTCATCAAATTGAGGTTAGCTAATTAATGAACTCTTAGACAATTAATGTAATGGTTTTTTAAATTTTTCATGTTAAAATCATGACAATTATACATTTTAATTAGTGATAAAGCTAGAGTTTGGTATCATGCAGCCTTGATACTGTAAATAGATCTCATAAATTATTTCGTAAACAGATAATAATGTTGAATTACCTGGAAATTAACAAAAGATTAACAGTGAGTCCTTGTTTAACAAATATGTAAATATATTATTTTATATGGAATGCATTTTTTCTCAGGAAGCATTGAAGCTAGTAGTACAATCATATATTGCTGTAATTTTGTTATTAAAGTTTTAAAATGTAATTTTGTTTTCTTATGATTTCACACCATCTAGCTTCTATGAAAATTTAGAAAGGAAATAAATTACGCAAATAAAATATTATTAAAAACCAGAAAAGACAAAAAAAATCTAGAAATTAGGAACTAAATAAGACACATACAGTACTGTATTTTAACATTTAAAAAGTTGCAACAACTTTTTAAAAAGAGTTTATGATACCATTGTAAAAAAACCTCTGCCTTGGCAAAAGTTTTTGGTTGTTTTTTTGCTTTTTTGCTTTTATGCCTTGATTAGTGACTTAGTTGCTAAGTTTGGGCAGCTACCGGTACTTGGAAATTCTGAACTATGTGCTGAGGTCCATATATTTTATATTTAACTATACTAATTCAAGACAATGGGAAATCATAAGGGAAATGGGAAAACTTATTTCCTGAACCATTATTTAAAGCTTTGAAGCAAGTAATTCAAAAAGATAGAATTTCCTAGGTTTTCATCTGTCCTATCTTTTATATTAAAATGTACTGATAATAAAAATTTAATAAGGTTTATGATATGCTCAGGCATGGATTTTTTGTTCTTCAAATAAACTTTATTATCACTGATTTTTATGGTTATCCGGTATTTTATATATCTCTTTTATATATATCTCTTGTAGATTTTCAATTCTTATTATTTTTGTGAAAGTTTAACAAGTATTTAACTGCAATTATTTTTCTCTCTGTGTATATACCTTACACATTACTTAAGGTATATACCTTACTTACACATTTCTGAATTCAACCATAAGGACTTAGAAGCCTAAGGATTTAGGAAATCTTTGCTCTAGTCATGCTGAACGATTGTTGTTAAAGGAATTAGTTCTAGTCTCCAGTATGATAAAAGTACCTCTGTTCTGTTACTTATAACATGAATTTAGCAAAAGAATAAAGCATGATTTTAAACCAAGATTCTTTTGTGTTGCTGCAAAGAAGCTGCAAGGTTCCACTGTGGCAGAATGCACCATAAATTAATGATACCTATACAAATCTCAGTTAATCTGAACGCAGTGCTGTAGTTGCATGTTTGCCTGCCTTGTCATGGTTGGTTTCATTTTCCCTGGTTCCCGGATTGCTGCCTAGAATTCAGGAGTCATTGTTAAAATAAACTCTACATTATTGTAAACCTTCCTAAATGAGAAAGGTAGTGATTTGTTTAGCCATTGCATAAAATGTATTTTAACCCAACATATAAAATCCTGGAGAAAATGAAACTAAATGCAAGAGGGTATTTTTCTTTGCTTTACAAAAGGAATAGATAGGATTATGTGTGAGATTATTTTCAGGCTAGTAGAAGTTCAGCATTAAGTATAAAATGAATTAAGCTTCTTGCACTTTTTCTCAATATCATCACTGGAGATGAAAGTAAGGCTGTGCTATTTGGTTTCATATCTAACTTGGGTTTTATTAAATGCTGAATTCTCAGTCCAAACCCACTTCATAAAAAATGCAATGACATTTCTTAAAAATGTCTGCATATAGAGGAATTTTATTATAAAGAGAAACATTTATATAGCAATTGAAAGCTAGAATAAATACTAACAGTGATCAGAAAAATCTCCTGAATTTGTATAAAAACTGGAAGCAAGCATATTATATTTGATACTTGGATACCCCAAAGAAATTCTGAAACTACAACCAACATTACATTCAAAGAAACTAAAATATTATAAAATGTAAAACTGGCTCCATTCAGATATCAAACTTAGTCAAGAAGAAACTTTAGTTTGATATTCATTTATAATAGCATGACAAATTAAATTTGCAATAAATTCTAGAACTGCAGAATTAGAAACCATGGCTTAAACTTTTTGAACATGTGTTTTACTGCCAAAAAAGGAATGGAATATTCTATCATCATGCATAATGGTGGGGTTTGGTAAAGGGCAACACTGCATTCTGACAACGAAGTTTGGCTGTGATATCCATGGGGTTGGAGGACAGAACAAGGGGACCCAATTGATGAAGAAAATATAATAATTTATTCCCATTCAAAATTATTCCTTTCATTAAAGTTATAGCATTCTTATTCAAATCCTCAGGATAAAATCTTGGTCAAATTGTGCTATGCTTATTTTAAAAAATAACAGACAACAGTCTATTAATGACTGTTGTAGTACACATCACCCTCAAGCATACTTTTTAGCAATATGTAAATTAGCAATTGGCCCTTAGAACCATGATTTGAAGTGATTGTGTGAATCCTATAACTATCTGGCATGATTTCTACATTATTTTAGTATCAATCTTTCACATCTAGAGGTTCTACAGCAAATATGGAAGTGAACATAAGAATTGAGAAGAGAAGGGAAGGCATACAGCAATCCTGGAGGTCACGGACTGTGAAGAGCATCAATTCCCTCCACACCTGGTGCTGCAAACCTGGCGTAAAATCTTGGTAGCTGGGAATTGTCGGGTGGCAAATAGGTCGACTACTGGGAAGCCAAATTGGTCCATCATTTCCCGGAACAGGGATGGGAAATCAAGGAGGCCTTGTTAAAAAACAAGGCGGTCATGGAAGTTCTGATCGCACCGCAGTTGCCTTCTTCCCTGTGTTGCTGTCAACAGCTATTCCATCCGCCATTTTGCCTGCTGTGACAGGCCAGGTGGTCCTCTGAGCACCCCTCTCCAGTGTCTCCCGATGCATCTGGGAGATTGAGAAGAACTTTTGCAGCAGCACTCTAATGAAATAGAGCGTTGGGCCATTCACACTCTTTATTCGAGGCTTGGGCGCCCTGGGGCTTGAAGCCCTTTCACACCTTTGTTGTGCTCTTTCACGCCTTTCTTTGCAGACTCAGGTGACTTCGGCATATTCCTGCCCTCAGGCAGTACTCATGCCGTGCTGCTAGAGTTAAAATGGAGCACAAGGCTCCTTAACTCGGTAAATCCCTGTGGTTTAAACGGGGAGCACAAAGCTCCACTCAGTGTCTGGCTGGCTGCTCAATTACATGATGAGCGCAAAGCTCCTGTCAAGTCAGGGCTGTATGGAACTATTAATGCAGGAGAGTGAAAGTTCATAATTGTCTTGCAAGCCCCTGGGCAGTAGCATGGAACAATGCTCGCTCATGCTGTCCGCTATTATAAAATGGAGCGCAGCAAATCAAATAGGAGCGTAAGGTCTCCTTGTTCTCTTTCCCTTGCGCTGGCCGTCTCTGGCCGCTTGAAATTATGGGAGTGCAAAGCTCCAATAAGTCTGGGCCATTTGAAATTTGCAGAGCGCAAAGCTCCTAAAATTCCAGCTGTTTGGGGGAGCGCGAAGCTTCACAAGTTCAGCCGTTTGATGTTTGGTGGAACGTGAAGCTCCTGAAAGACCAGCTGCTTGGGGAAGTGCTAAGCTCCGCAAAGTCCAGGCCATTGAATCTTGGCACAGTGCAAAGTCCCTAAAAGGCCATCCACTTGGCTCTGTTAGGTTGGTGTGCTACAGCTTCTAATCAATTCTGGTGCCTGTCTCCTAGAGGCCTCACGAAGGTTTGGGAATCACAAAAAGGATTGAATAGAATCCGTGCCCTTGCTTGCCCCTTGGGACCTGCTGGATTGCTTGAATGTCCAGCAGGTGTTGTATCGCAGATTCCATGAAGGCTTTCTTTGAAACGTTCTTTGAGACTGGGCAATGGATAAAGAACATCGGGGGTGATGACAGGAATTTGAGGGAGAGGCCAGACCTGACAGTTTCCCTGAACCAAGCATCTGATGTAGTCTCCTCCCATTGGTTGGCAAAAAGGGCCAAGTGACCCCCAATGGGAGGGTTGGATGTGCAGTTACTTGAGGCGATGAAAAGACCTAACTCCTCCGCCATAAAAGAGCTGCTTTGACTGAAATTGTCTGCCCCTGGCCGACCTATCTTGCCAGTACCCTTGTCTCAGGATATAGTTTCCCTGTGGATGGGAAATTCCCACACTTGTGTCCATAGCCTGACACAAGTGCTGGCGAAAGTACGGTAAGGGGTGAAAATTGCCTCTTCTAGAAAGGGATGGTAAGACCTTTCTTTTATCTCTGGACTCAACCAAATCAGGTCCTTTGAAAGGGGCCGAGACAAGTCACCACTTGTGGCTGGTATCCGCTTGCCATTGCCTCAGCCAGAGCAATAAACGAGCTGCTACAGATGAAGCGATGACCTTTGAGGCAAAACAGGCTGCATTCAGCATGGCATCCGCCAAGAACTGGAGCATAGCTATGAGTTTACTAATGTCTTGTTGTGTTTTCACATCCGCCACCAGGATCCTCTCTTGCATCTGGCATAATCAGAGCAAGGAGACCATGTTGAAGCATGGACCACCCATGCAGCTGCCTTTTTTTTCTTCAATCATGTTTTATTTTATTTTTATCCCCCCAGTTCTCCACACACAGCTTACAACATCAGTTGTCAGAGTACACATTTTCAACCTTTACATTTATATAGTTTTAA
>JANHFT010005143.1:277662-290480 GCA_032467955.1 Pseudoxenodon macrops | reverse complement strand
AACACTCTTCTCCCTTTATAAATTTCTTCTTTCCAGGTGCAAAAGCAAAGGATCATTGTTTTCTTTTATTTAGATGTGTTTTTTTTAAATCTCCCTTTTACATCCCAGTGCCGAATTAGCCACCGTTTTAACTCTCTCACGGCACTTTTATTTTGCACTCGAAAAAAAGTTTTTCTCTTTCTTAAAGGGCTGAACTCACCAATCCACCCTTTGCTCCATTTCTTCACTCCTGCAATATCTTTCAGATCTTTCCCTCCAGACAAATGATATTTCTTTCAAAAAAACTCCTTTCGAAGTGGCTGCCCAGATTGGGACAGGTTGCCCCGCCTTCTCAGCTGCCGGGTTGAGGCTTCAGTCTGCACTACGGAGAAATTGCTGTTTCCCCGTTCATGCAGTTAGGTGCCCCCGTACTTCACTGTCCCTCCAGGACAGTTCAGGGTCCATTAGGACCCCCGGTTGAGCTGAGATTCGATGATCTCCCGGGAACTTCCCAGAGATCGTCGTCTCACCCGGAACAAGCCATGCCTTCTCCCCATGCAGCTGCCTGATGGACTTCCTACAGCATCTGTTCTGTCCTTCTATCTTCTGGCCTTAGTTTCTTTTCTGGTTCACCAGGGCTGACGGAAGAGGGTTGCAAAGCCGCCACTAGAACATCCACAGCTGGCACTTGGAGAGTCTATGTGAGATCCAGGCCCACTTTATAAAATCTCCTGTCAGCCAACAATGGATTTGAGCCTGTCCCAGGAGAGGTCCACTGCCTCTGGACCACATTGATAAAGAGTCATGGAGAGGGGATGACCTCTGCCTCTGTGGTGGGCTCGGGAAAAGTGGGCTGGTTGGATTAGCTGGCCCCTCTGATTCTGGCTCTGCAGCTTAAGCTCCAAAGCAGGCTGAATTCTTCACCTTAAAAAGGAGCGATTTAAGGAGGCCAAATTGGCTCATTCATGCCTTTTTTCTTTTTACCCTGGGCGGTCTAGAGGCTTGAAAGCCTTTCACACCCTTTCCTACCTTTTTTCTTTTCAATCAGGCGCCCTCAGCGGTTCTCCCTATTAGTGGATATAGCCTCCAGGAATGGGTTAACTCTGTCTGCTAGCTGATAGGACCATGTCTGTCAAAGCCTTTAAGGACCGCCTCTGTTGCTCCCTCCTTGGTAGCTTTTTGACTCGGTCACTTAACAGGACAGACGTGCCTTCTATTCCTCCTCAGTGTCAGTTTGAGCTATTCTGTCATCTATTGGCTTAAATTCTAGCCCTGCTACACTTTCAGCAGCATGTCTCAGGTCAATACCTGCTGATCATGATGGACAACATCACAACCAAGGCACATATCAACTGCCAGGGGGGAACACGCTTCCAGAGCCTGATGGAAGAGGCCAAACAACTGTGCCAGTGGGGGGGAGAGATACCTGCTCTCCCTCTGCATGGAACACATCTCAGGAGTTGCAAACATACAAGCGGACTAGCTCAGCAGAGCCCCCATGGACCAGTCCAAATGGCATCTACATCCTACATTATTCCAGCGGATCACAACCATTTTTGGTCTCCCTCAAGTCGATCTCTTCGCCACTCCAAGCAACTCACACCTGCCTAGGTATTTCACCAGGTTTGCAACCCCAGGAGCAGAGGGGACTGACGTTCTCCGGGCCCAGTGGCCAGAGGGACTGTTATATGCCTTTCTGCCTCTCCATCTCATTCCCTGGGTCATCTGCAAGGTCATCACGGAGATCCTCCTTATCGCTCCTTACTGGCCTCAGAGACCCTGGTTCCCGGACATGATGGATCTTTTGGTGGCTCAACCCTGGAGGCTTCCTCAGAGTGGAGCGTCCCTCTCCCAGGAGCAGTTGATCCACCCAGATCTACAGTGTCTCAGACTAACCGCTTGGCGCTTGAGCAGTGCATTCTGAGGAGGGACAATCTGTCCTCCGATGTCATTGACACCATGCTGGCCTCTAGGCGACCCTCCACAACCCGCATCTACGACACCATGTAGAGGACATTCTGTGGGTGTTGTGAAATGGCAAACGTCGTTCCCACGACAGCCACGACTAGCCATATCTTGGACTTTCTCCAGGACGGTCTGAGGAAGGGTCTCTCCCCTAACACTCTCAGGAGACAAGTGGCAACCCTGTCTTCCGTTCTGTCCGTGGGCGAATTAGGGTCACTGGCTCTTCACCCCCGTATTCACCAATTACTTACGTCCACCTGTGGTCCATAGGTACCCGACTTGGGACTTGCCCAAGGTCCTTCAGTCTCTCATGGGTCAGCCCTATGAACCACTACGTAAGACCAGCCTTCGCCTTCTTTCCTGTAAAGTGGCATTCCTCATTGGCCATCACTTCGGCCAGGAGGATATCCGAACTTGCGGCACTATCTGTATGTTCCAACCTCTGCGTCTTTCACAGTGACAGGGTCATTCTACGTCTGGACCCCGCATTCATCCCAAAAATAAATACCTAGTTCCACAGAGCACATGAAATTGTACTGCCCAATTTCTGTCCATGACCGGTCCACGTGTTGGAGAAGTGGCACACCCTCGATGTGCGGTGGGCACTTCGGGTCTACATAGAAAGGACTGCTTCCTTTCGGAAGTCTCAATTGCTGTTCATCTCCTTCTTGCCAAATTCGATGGGTCACAAGGTATCCTCCTCTAATGTGGGTCGATGGATCCGTTCCACTATCGCTAAGGCATACGAACTTCGGGCCATGCGGGCCCCTGGTAGGATTACAGCCCATTTGACTCGCAGTGCAGCAACTACCGCAGCATGGACTACTCATGCCTCTCTATGTGGTCCTCAGTGCAGCTACGTGGTCCTCTCCTACTCCTTTCGTCAGACACTACAAATTAGACGTGCCGCAGAGGCGACATTTGGTAGGCGGGTGCTGCAAAATGTTGCTAGGGTATAGGGCGTTGGACACCAGACTCTGCCCACCCATTAGGACAAGCCAGCTTTGGTATATCCCATTCCTGGAGGCTATATCCACCACTATGGAGAAGGGATGGAAAAGGGATGTTGGTCTTACCTGATATGCTCCTTCTCAGGAAGGTGGATGTAGCCTCCAGGTCCCAACCTGGTTAGTCTCTGGTGAGTTTTTTAGTCAGGGTGCGTTTTACCTTGGAAGATGGAAGTTCACTGTGGTGACTAAGGCACATGGAAGTCTGTCGCTTCGTTCTCTCGTCAAAAGCTGCCAAGGAGGGAGCAACAAAGGCGGTCCTTAAAGGCTTGACAGACTCGGTCCTATCAGCTAGCAGACAAAGTTAACCCATTCCTGGAGGCTATATCCATACTCCTGAGAAGGAGCGTATCAGGTAAAACGAACACTCCTTTTCTGCTTTCAGACAATAATAATGCCAGTATTAGAGTGATCTGGGAACACAAAGCTCCTCTCCAGCTATGGCTGTCAGTGACCTCATTATTGGAGTGCAATAGCTCCTAAAATTGAGACAATTTAACTGTCACGAAATGGAGCACGAAGCTCCTTGATGAACTCTCTTGATGACAGCCTTGCAATTAAACGTTCAGGAGCACGAAAGTTCCTATGCCTCTCAGTTATCGGGAGTGTGAAAGCTCCTCCATCCAGAAATCTGACGGGTTGGGAGCGTGAAGCTCTGCTGGCTTTGCCTGTCAATTTTCAGAACCACGAAAGCTCCTCTGTCCAGAAATCTGACAGGTTAGGAACGCAAAGCTCCACTGGCTTTGTCTGTCAATTTTTTAGGAGCACAAAAGCCCCTCCGTCCAGAAATCTGACAGGTTTGGAGCGCGAAGCTCCACTGGCTTTGCTTATCAATTTTCGGGAGCGCGAAAGTTCCCCAGTTCTTAAAACGAACCTGGAGTACAAAGCTCCTAATCCCACGTTCAGATGAAAGGCTGGTCTGATTCTCTGTATTCCTCCTCATCTGAGAGTGGCGATTGGCTCCTGTTGGAGGAAGCCAGTGAGTAAGGTTCAGGGAATGCTGGAATTTCCCCTTAGAAATGCGGAGCCAGATGGTGGCCTGGATCCATGTGGAACCCAGAGGCCACTGAGGATGTTTGTCTGGATTGCTGCAGCCCAGCAACTATGCCTTGCCTAATGGCATTGGCAATGACAGCTTCCTGTTATCAGGGGCTATTGGGACCTCAGCCCCCATCTCTGGTCTGAGACCTGCTGCAGTCGGTATAAAGGTAGCCTGAGGTGCTGCTCTGGCTCTCTCGCAACGGTGGTAACAAATCCCTGGAGAATTATGAAGGTCTGATATTGAAGCCCAGAAGCCTGCATTATTAACAGGTAATAAGGTATTTGTAGGAAATAGTTGGGTTGGCTTCCTATTTCTGACAGTTTGGCTCTTTTACTATCAGCTCTAGCACAGAGCATTTCAAGGGCCCTTTCTCTCCTACGCTCATCCTTTTGGGCTGCTTTAGAGCCCCTACGAGCTATCTCTGTCTTGCCTCCAGACTTTGAGGTACGTTTGGCTGTTGTGGGGTTCTTATCAGAGGCCACAAGACCAATCTGCCTTACTGCAGATTCCCTAGCCTTGGGATCAGTGCTGCCTTCAACAAAGGTTTCATCCATTTTGTTTGCCCTGACAAAGAGGCAAACTGTCAAAAGCAAAAGGAGGTTCTCTCCATGGAGCCAAAGCCCCCCAGCCCTATAGAAAGCCCAGCAACTCAACCAATATAATTGTGAGTCAGCCGGTGAAACCACTCACTGTGTAGAAGAAATAAATTCCAGGAATAGTCCATAGAATTAAATGCATCCAGAAATGTTCGTCCTAGCTGAGGGACTGAGTCAAAAGCTGGGGAGCCCTAGCAATAGAGGTGTGTCCTCACAGTTTTGACAAGACTCAGTCCAATCAGCTAAGCAGACGAGGTCAACCCATTCCTGGATGCTATCTCCACCACTATGGAGAACTTCAAAATGTACTGATGTTAACAGTAAATATTTATTTTATTTTACTTTAGATAATATACATAAGTATAAACATGATTTGAATACATGAAATGAATATGAATAAAAGGGAACATTAGGACAGGGATGGTAGGCATGCTGGTGAACTTATGTACACCCCTTACAGACCTCTTAGGAATGGGGTGAGATCAACAGTAGACAGTCTAAGGTTAAAATTTTTGGGATTTGGGGATGAAATAGTATACAGTATGTACTGATCTGAAGATGGACAGCTGGTAATTTCATAGCATTCTAATATCAAGTCTAGAAATTGTACATTATAGCAATTTCCCTCTACATATTAAGGAAGCAGGACTGAGTTTTTAAGATAAAAGTCAAAACTATGGTACACAATTCCTTAGTCCATATCTAAAATTTATTGAAAACAAATTAGTGCATTTAGAGCCCTGTTGTATAAAGATTAGCTTCCCTATTCTGTTCAAATGTAGAGTAAGATAGGATTTGCTTGTGCACACACAAATACACACAGAAGTCATTTCTACCTACAGCACTTTTTATATTATGCACCAACGTTCTTACAGTTATGAGCAAATGGGAAGGACAATGACAATAAATACTTTTTGCAGCAATGCAGAACAATTCCATTTTTTTTAAATGAAAACATTAGAAATAGCATGTAGATAAAAATATTTTCCATGAGCAATGCCAGCCAGAATCAGGGACAAGTGGGACTTAACCTGTACAGCAAATGTGAACTGAACTACATGTGATGGGTATTAAATGCACTTTTGAAAGTTTAGGAAAACTTTCTGAAAGTACTTTGAGAACCTTGCCTTCTGTATAATAAGAATATTTCTTCTTCATCACTCATATATAATTGGAAAGCAGTTACAGACTGTGCGTTCTGAAATTTCCCAAAGTAATACAGCAAGGTGTCTTTTAACAGGAACATGATATTATAAATATCTCCTTGAATACTCTAACACAAACTTTTAACATAAGGTTTCTCAAATTGTGGGGTCTCAGGGCTCCAAATATCTTTGGCTTTGAGCTGTACTAGGTAGAAAATCCAGGCACTCATTTCTCTTTATGATTGTTGCGGTGTGCCGAGGTTATGTGATTACCCTTTGTGACCTTCTGACAAGCAAAACCAATGGAAAAGGCAGATTCACTTAGTAACTGTTTGATAAATATAACTGTACTGATTCACTTAACAATAGTAGAAAGAAAGGTCACAAAGTGGGCCAAAACCCATTTAATTAGCTTAGCAGCAAAAATCTTGGGCTGACTTAAATCAAGGACTACCTGTTCCCACTACCCCTACATCAACCTAGATCATTGATGGCTAACCTTTTTTTTCCTTGAGTGCCAAAAGCACGCATGCGCATGTCCACACCCATAATGCTATGCCGCCCCGGTGTACCATGCCGTCCCACACAAGCATGCATGACCCTCCACTGCTGCAGCCCCCTGTGCATGCGTGCACGAAAGGCCACACTCCCCTGGCCTACCGTGCATGACCTCCATGCCCCGTTTTGGGCCTAGCTGGCCTCCCTGAAGCCTCCAGAGGCCAGAAACGGCCCATTTCCGAATTTCGGTTAGGCCAGTTTTACGCCCTCTCCAAGGTCTGGAGGCTTTCCTAAATGGCGGAAACAGCCTCCCCCAGTGCTCTAGAGCCTGGAAATAGTTCATTTCCGGACTTC
Organism: Pseudoxenodon macrops; assembly: GCA_032467955.1. Classification (NCBI taxonomy): domain Eukaryota; kingdom Metazoa; phylum Chordata; class Lepidosauria; order Squamata; family Pseudoxenodontidae; genus Pseudoxenodon; species Pseudoxenodon macrops. The sequence continues at coordinate 283,894 of JANHFT010005143.1, read as the reverse complement.
CGGGAGACCCATTTTTCATCCTCCTAGAGCCTCTGTGTAGGCCTTGTACTTATCTGGCATCCAAAACAGGCTACGTGGAGATTCCTGGGAGAGGAGGTGTGGGCGGGGCCAGCCAAAAATCAGCTGGCTAGCGGGAGGCGCACACACATGCACGGTAGAACTGACCTAGGGCAACAGCTCACTTGCCCGCCAAGATGGCTCCATGTGCCACCTGTGGCATGCGTGCCATAGGTTCACCCTCACAGACCTAGATGAAACCTCTAAAGTTTAATAAATATTTTGTGTTGGTTCACCTAACTCCTAAGAACGATACTATCCTATCAATATCTATATTTTTATTCTATCAACTAGCTGAACAGCAAGTATTTAATAAATAGAACAATTCACATAAAATATGTTTTGTTCCTCTTTTTCATTGCAGGATTATTCCATTGTGTTTTAAATCAACTATCTATAAAGACGATAGATGCTGCCCAGAGTCATTAAAACTTGGACAGCAAACAAAATTATTATTGTTGTTGGTTACACTGTCAGTTAAATATAGACTGGATTTGGCATTTTATCCACCTACTGAGACCTTTCCAAGGACCTGAGATAGAGAGATATTGTTCCTTGATATTGTTAAAGGTATTTTGCAAGATCTAAACTGTTCCAAGTAAAGCTGACTTTTGAAATTGACTGATGATGGTTTCGTCAACGTATTATTATCCCGATGAAGAGCCATTGCTATCTATACACTGCAAAGTTTAATTTATACTATTGTATGCTGTTTTCAATTTGTTCTACATATCGCTCACATGCACATATAAAAATGATTATACATGATATATATTAATAGATGTAAGATGTACAGTGAATGTACAGATTTGTAATTTGAGCATTTTATATTAAGCCTGATTCAATTCAACTATAACTGCAATATAAACACACACACCCAAATAAAAATCTCAATTTACATTAGAATTTTTATTTGGATCCAGAAGTTCCTATTTTCCTACCCCATTTTGCCATTTTGTGTTACTTCACAATTTAAAAACCAGGGAATGCTGGTCCACTTGCTAAGATTATTTGGATACATTTTCTCCTCTTTTTAAAAAAAAGCTTTACTTAAGGGCAGCATTTTTGAGAGGTGTGAAAATGTTCATGAAATTCAACCCCATCACTTCAGCTCAATTATAATTACAACCTTAATTATATTTTTATTGTTACAAATATATTCATTCATTTTGTCTTTGACTACATTTTTGACACAAATGAAGTACTGTAATTTGCTTATGATGTCTTTATATTTTTATTTTTGTTTAAAGTTATCACACATTACTAATCAAACCCAACATTTTGTTGTCATATATTATTTGTACTAGATTACTCGGAAAACATTACTATTTCAATATTGTATATAGTCCTATATTTAAAATATACAAATATACCTTCCAATAGCTTTCAGGAACTAATTAAATTAAAGCTTGTATCTAATATCTGGCAATGTTTCTATTTAAACAAAAGCATATTTGGTATTATGTACATTGAAAGAAAACTGGATATATGCCTTCCGGCATCTCAAATGTGTTGACAGTTGATTTTACAATGTAAGGGTGAGTAAGAAAGCATAGTCTACCAATCTACCACAATCCCAAACTTGAAATAAATCTTGCTGCTACATTTCTGAATAAACTTATTTTTGAAGGGTTATTTTTTTTACTCTTGCAAAAAATATTGACAAAGCTCCATGTCTAAGAAGCAACTTTCAGAAACAACGTGCCTGTATTAAAATCATGTGTTTGGGGGGGAGGGGAATATTTTTTGTTGTTAGAATTCCAAGTGATTATACTATACCTATTTTTGTAATAGCAAATCAGTTTGTTCTGTCAATTAAATACTTCCCTATTTTTAAACATGAGAATTATTTTATCAGTTATAAATCTCAAGGCAACTTGAGAACTCTTAACATATAAATATATGTCTAATAAATTGTTTAAAATGAAAAGAAGTACTTTTCATTCATGAACTCCCATTATGAACTGTTTGGTCCACCTGCTATCTTCTATAAAAGAAACTTATTTTCTGGCATCTTGTGAAGACTTCTCCATTCAGCCAGATCTTTTAAATACAGATTGGTCTCTCAAGTGTGAAAGTTGCATGTTTAACTTTGGGATGTTACATCTTTTACTTTGTTGTTATATTTTAATGATGCTTTTCAATTTATGATTCACTATATTGTTTTGTATTTAAATTGTTTTTATGTTTGTTCATTTCATGCTGTCAAAAGAATGTTATGTTATGAGGTACCAGACCGAGGTTGCAAATAAGTAAATCAAAGCACATATTTTTATTATTTGGACATTTATAATAATACATTACTGATGAATTCAATATATTATTTTGTATTTAAATTGTTTTTATGTTTGTTCATTTTATGCTGCCAAAAAAATGTTATATTATGAAGTACAGACGAAGGTTGCAAATAGGTAAATCGAAGCAAAGTATTTTATTATTTGGAGGTTTATAATAATAATACCGATGATATAGTGAAATTTTAATATAAAAACATCTTACAGGAATTATTGTGACAAACATATAAATTAAGGCTATTCACTTGAAATAAGTGTCAGTCCCAACATTAATAGCCAATAAACCAGTCCATTTGCCTAGACTCAGTGCCCAGTCATAATCTGTCCATGCCACTGATGTCGAACCTTTGCCACACAGGTCAAAGATAGCACACCTGATTTCATCAACATACGACAACAAATATTTTCAAAAGAATGTCCTGTCTTCATGCAATTTTCAGAGGCCACAAGAGAATGGAGTGTTCTCTAGCACAATCTCCGGATGTCATGCAAGGGGACCATGCTCTAATGTGGCTTCCAGAGTATCTCAAAACCACATGAAAATGGAACATGTTTTTGAAGGCTACAAAGGCCACAAAAGAGCATTCTCCAAAACTGTTCCAAGAATGAAGGCCTTGTGCAAACCAGAGCAGCCTCAGGTACAGGTTTGCAGGGGTCTGTCAGCATAAAGAAAATGCTACCTGAAGGCAAGCAGTGCCCGGAAGATCCTGTGGAGTGCTTATGCCCCTTGGGGAACGACACAAGATGGCCTTTTTGAGTGGCAGCAATGGTTGTAGGGCTAAAGTCAAGGGCAGGGCCTCTACTTCAATGCTGCCACCAAATACCACTGCTTAAGCTGGCCTAGATGGTAGGGTAGGAAACGGAGAACTTTTTATCTTTTGTTTAGCAGGAGTGACACATTAACTGAGTCAAGTTAGGCATTTTCCAATTTTTTGACACATCGAGTCCAAAAAGTTTGCCATCTCTCATCTGTACTGCCCTACAACTTGCTAATGTGCCTGGACATTGCTGCAACAGTATTCCATTTTATATTTGCAGGCAGCATTTTGGCTATTTGTAATGTATTGCCAAGCAAGCTTGCAACTGAAGAGAAAAGGAAAAAAGCAAGCATGATTGTATATACCAGTGTTTCTGAATATTGGCAACATTAAAATGTGTGGATTTCAACCCCCAGAATACCCCAGCCAGAAATTCTGAGAGTCCACATCTTAAAGTTGCCAAATTCAGAAACAGTAGTACAGACAGAAGCCTCCCATCTCAGCCTGTGTGAGCAAACAATATACAACTCTTCTAGGATCACTTTAAAATTATCTCTGATTTCTAGCCATCAAACCCATTATCTTCTCCTACTAGCTCAATCTTGCCAAGCATTTTTCCTTAAATCTATTGTCCATTCATATTATTAGTCCAACATATCTGTATTTTTACTTGCTAATTTTAGCCTAGAGAGCCAGATTGTTATAGTGGATAAGGTATCAGGCTGGAAACTAGGAGATTATAACTTCCTAGTACTGCCTTAGTAGTACTAAGCCACTGGTGACTTTGGGACAGTCATTCTCCCCAACCTAGGAAAGAGGCAATAGCAATAGCTATTCTGAAATCTTGCCAACAAAACTGCAGGGACTAATAGTCCAGGCAGTCCTCAGCAGTCAAAACTGACTCGAAGGCACCAAATAAACAAACAAAAGTCTAAAGGACCTTTTTGTATGTGAACTAACTGAATAAGATATGTCCATGAATGTTTTCTGAGCAGTTTTCTGAATTTTCTTTTCCTAAACAGATTAGTCTCCCTCACATCTGAACACCCAACCTGCCTGACCCCTATGGTGGTTATTCTTAATTTCACTACCGTACGTTTTTTGACCTTATCATCAAGTTTCTGTTCCAATCAGCCAGGCTATCAGGGTTATGTCCACCACTGAAGATGGTAATGAAAATGGAAAAAAAAAATTAATGAAACTCCATCTTCAGCCTGAAAATTGGACCAGTGTTGTTTTTTCATTTTCTAAGTCAAGAAAATAATATCTGAACTATCCTAGAATGCCTTGTGCACTATTTCTGCATGCCATATTTACAAATCTATATTGTAATAATATATACTAGTGCAAATGAAAAGAGGGGAAGGGCGGGAAGCCTGCAGTGGGAAAAATATAGTTCAGTAATAGGATTTTCTTACAATTTCTTGAGTTTTCATAGTTCTTTCTTGTATTACATTTTTAATAAATTATTTTCCACATTTCAATATGCTTCCCATTTTTAAGGGAAGGAATCCTAGGTCAAATATTCCTGTATTTTTGCCAATATACCATGTTTCCTTTCTAATGTATTTTGTCACTTCTATGAAAATGTAATTGTTCTATGTTTTATGCATCGGTAGATATTTTTGAAACAATCAAACTTCAGTATGCCAATTTCAGTTGAAACGTATAATTATTTAAAAAATATATAACACAAAGCAGCAATTAAAAAGCACAAGATCAGCAAACTAAGCATCTTTTAACATATGGTACTGCAAAATCCCAAATCAGGGAACTTGTGCTGGTAACTGTCTCATATCCACTTGAAGAAATAAAATTCCTTATATACAGTATTATCAAATCTAGTTCCACAGAAAAATCAGTCTTGCTCCAGTTTAGTCTTTCTGAAATCTGTTGCCAGCTGGATGAGTGGATCTTTGACGATGATGACTGAGAAATAGAGTCCCACACATCTAGAGAGCAATAGCCGGCATAAGGGCACTCTGGTTTTTAGAGTAACTAGAAGCCAGAATGTAACTCTCAAAACCCTGGATATGTACCATATGCAAAAATGTACTTTCTCATGCTGCTGCACTGATATTTCATGCTATTATCTTCATTTCACACATGGTAATTCCAGTCAAGGAGAGTTAATAAGGATTGTGAATGAGGCAGAGTTCACAATGGAATCCAAGACATACAGCTTTTAATACTTGCAGCTAGACTAAAATTTATTTCTGTCCTATACATATGGTCTCGCATTTCATTTTGTGAGCAACAAACACATATACACTATTACCTATCGGAGCTGAATGAAAAAGTCTTCTTTGATACTGTGAATCAATAAATGAAATAGCCTAGCATCTATGTCCCTTTCACACCCAATATTATGTGCTGCTCAGTTAATTCTGTCAATGGCTTGTTTTCCATGTTGTGCAAGCCTGAAACACATAAGTGCCTGTGGGATAAGGAGAAATGTCATGATTCCATACCACAAAAAACTGACTCAATTATTTGGATCAAACAAATAATACAAGGATCAAATTTGAACCATGCTGTCACTATATACATGCCACTATTTTGATGCAAATTTGGTTGAAGATGTGAACACTGATATATATCTCTCCTAACAAGCCAGAGGAAGAAATCACTGTTTTTGATCTGTTGAGTTTATTTGGAAGAAATAAGTCAAAATCTCCCTCCCGCCCCCCTCCCCACACCTCATAAATGGGAAGAAAGCTTCTACTATTTACTTATGTCAGAGTTCTCCAACTTGATATCTAGAGGTATTGGAATTACAACTCCCAGGTAGCACAGGGAATTTTCAAATGGCAGGTTAGAGAAACTGGGTTAACTCCTCCTGTTAGGCCAAAATGATTATCAGAACATCAAAATCTTAAGCATCTGTATTGTGCTATGGTCTATTTGGCACATATGGATGTGTTTCTGAACATAGTTTTCTAACATTATAGAAATATTTGTCCCCTCCTTGGAGGTATGAACTGTCCATGTCTTTGCAGAAAGAAACTGCTCACCCCTATAGTAATTCCCTTGTTTCATAAAATTTCCCCATTACTGGAAGATTAGGGGATGAGTACTTACCGTATTTTTCTGAATATAAGACGCACCTTTTTACCGCCAAAA
>JANHFT010005143.1:257592-277562 GCA_032467955.1 Pseudoxenodon macrops | reverse complement strand
TTTAACAGCATCTGTACAAGTATAGTCTGAAATGTAACAGTGTCCTGTTGTAGTATTAAAATAAGGCAGCTAAGTTATACCCTGACTTAGTCATGTTTGGAGTAGATCTATTTAAATAATTGGGAGGAGTTAGTGTGACCACATTTAAGAAAACTTTCTGCCATTAATATACTGCCATAATATATATTTCTCCAATTCTTTGCTATTCCTATGGGTCAGGCACACATGCACAGAAATACAAAGCAAACAGTGTATATCATCTGTATTGCTTGCTGTTTGCTGGGAGGCAGAGGCAGATTTTGTTTCTTGTTTTCTTGTTTTTGTCCCCAAAAACTAGGTGCGTCTTATACTTCAGTGTGTCTTATACTCCGAAAAATATGGGTAAGTACTCTCATGTACTTAAGATGAAAACAGCAAACTATTCCCAAATAAAAACAAATGTTATAAAACCTATAAGCTTGGATCAAACTTGCCCATCTGTAAGAATGGAGCCAGGCTTGTAAAAGATCTATTCTAAAATATTTTCTTCTTTCAGCATTACTGCCACTGTTGCAGAACTAAGCACTATCTTAAATTAAACCCTGCTAATTCAATTACTAATCAAGCTTAAGAAACTATCTGCCTGACTATTATGCTTGGAAACTAAATAGTACCACCATGTATTAGACTGTAGTTCTCATCAAATCCAGCTAGCATGCTCAATGGGTACATTGGTTATAGGTTAATGTTGGTTGCAACCAGGTCAATCATGCTGACTTGGAATAATGGGGCTGGTAGCCCATTTGGAGGTCACCATTCCACCAAAAAATGATATGTACAGATTATATAGCTATGAATATGTAAATATATTGATTAAAAATGACAGAGAAAGGCTAGGATCATGGACATCTATACTTCAACTTTCTTACTCATATAACTGTGGGAACTATAATCCTATATACATACATACATATATACAAAACACCACCCTGAAAAAACTTTAGACTCTTCCAATACCTCCAGAAGAAATAATCTGTATAAACTAATCTTATTTGCCCTTTTTGACCTAATTAATAAAATTCCTCTTGTTTTCTTTCCAATAGACTCATAGCTTGTAATGTTTTAATGAAAAGTATTCAACCATTTTCAGAGATTTACAATTATATTATACTCAAAATCTCATAATAAAGTTCCTAATTAACTTTAGTGCATAAACCCAGATTTTTCCCCATTTGTTCTCAAACTGTATCAGTACCTCTTCATTGCCCTCAACTCCCCATTAAACTAGTTAATTTGGCTGTGCAAAAGAGAAAAAGCCATACAAGATACAGTAGTCATTTCCACACTAATGAGTGATGTAACCTCCTTCTGAATCAGTATAAGACTGTCCAGCTAAATCATGTAGAGTGGGATAACTAAACCTGGCTAACTGCTGGGTGCTCATCTCAATTTAGGGTTGCAAATTGTAATGGAAACTGAGAAATATAGAAAAACTGATACATAGCCAAGAAAATTTAAGTCTGACATTGTTCATCACATACCTCAGGAGCAGAAAAAGTAGGGCTGAAGTGACTGTACATATGCTACAATTCTTCCCCAGATAAAATAATAAAAATATGGTTATTTCAGAATACTATTAATATAGAACATGCAAATATGGCTTTCGATTTTCTTTAAATAAAATAGCGGAGATCTACTTTCCTTTCCTGTTTTTGAATGGGGGAAATGACTGCATGATAGAAAATAAAGAAATAAAGTGCTAAAGGGGAAGGAAAAGAGAAAGAGAAAAATAGCTGCAGAGGAAGCTGCTAGCAATGAAAGGGGCATATCAACACTTCTTAATAATCCTAGATTATCTGGTTTTACTACCACAATAATGAATGATGAAGTGTTAAAAAATGTATACATCATTAGATTGTGGTGGGATTGTGCTGCTCTGAAAGGAGACGGACTACTTTTATACCAGTATATTTAGTAACAATTTAAGGCTATTGTAATCATATCCTCAGAATCAGTGGGAGCCAGTTTTTTTAATGGTTGATGTAGAAACCAGAAGACTATGAATTCTAGTCCTGCCTTAGGCATGAAAGCCAGCTGACTGACTTAGAGCCAGTCACTCCCCCTCAGCCCAACCTACCTCACAAAGTTGCAATTATGGGGGAAATGCAGTAAAACGAAAGTAGAGATATGGCTATTATTTAATGTCCATTTTCATATTCCATAGAAAGCCAAGGTTTCAGCAGTGTTTTCAAGGAGGCAGGAACATCTTCAAGAACTTTTAGTAAACTATTCATAGTTGTGTCATTATGTAATAGAAATAAATTATCTAGTGTATCTATTTTGACTCCACATTAATATTAGCTGCTGAATTGGCACTTAGAACTTTGAGAGTTATTAACTACAGAATGAAGACAATAATGTTTCTTCTGGATTTTTAATCCTAATCTTTGTAAGGAAAATAAGGGTATATCCTTGAGATAATTTATAAATTTGATTAGCCATGAGGTAACTTTGAGGCTAGGTGGTGCTTTCTGGTGTTCTAAATAATGAATTATCTACATATAAAGAAGTTGTGATTAAATAATTACCTTAGTTAGTAAGGCACAGTTTATTTACCTTTGTTGCATTTCTTTGGTTCTGCTCGGAGCAATGCAGAAAATTCTCATCTTAATAGCAAATAATGCATGATGGCATAAATGTAGTACTACATATTTATTGCAGATAAGCACTAATTTCTCATTAACTCAGCCTATATCCAAGCACATATTGACTTTTAATTTTGTTTCCCATACTAAAACATAAACTGGATCAAATTCCTATCAATTTTGTCTCAGAACAAATTTCCTCTATTTCCTGCTCTGATTTGTTCAAAAACCAAACAATTTTAAAAATGTAGATTAACCATACTTGTTTCTTATTTAATGTGTGTAGTTAAGGTAGATAAATAAGATGAAGCTAAAAAGTGAAATTCTTCACATTCATCTTGAACTTTGCAAGATTACAGGTTTGGGGATTTTTTATCTGTGAAGAAGGCACCAAGTTAAAATTAGTATGCTAAGATATAAATATGAATGTATTGCCATTTCAGCACTTAATTTAGTTCAAGAGTTCATATTTTCAAGCTTTTATTATACCATACCTTATTATCATTAGGCTGTGACTTATTTTATTTAAATTTCTATTTTATTAATTGTCTTTGTTTTAGCAATTCCTTAGTTTATATTAAACTGAAAACGTATATTTGGTCATTAACCAAGTTAATATTCTATTACACTGATATCCAAACTTTTAAAATAAATTGTAGAAATCTATGACTAAAACTTTGAAATAGTAGAGAAAAATAAGGAAAGACCTAGCATATTATTTTCAGTTGGTTTCTTTTAGTTTTAATTATGCAGAAAACAAGAATCAAAGAATGTTTAAACTTTAAATAGGTTACATTTTGCTAGTGGAAGTCCTATTGTCATATAGATATAAGAAAAACCAAATTCTTGAATTCAAGACGTAGGTTCCAATTTTACTAGTTTACTAATTGATTAGAATAATTGAGGTCTAGATATCAACTTGTAAAGACTAAACCTATATTCTAGAATTTCAGGGAGTGATGTTATATATAGCAATTAAATTTTCACTAGCACATTGTTTCACTGGTATCCAGAGATCAACTAACTGCAATTATTCAGAAGAGTAATGCTCATATTCTCTGACAAAACTTAATAAAAAGTGGAAACAGTATAATTTATTTGTGTTGATTACCGGTATATATAAATCAAGTGCTTTTGATTTCCAACCATTTATGCTACAGGAATCCTGCCCAATGTAATAATCATGATTATTGTTAAGTCATATTTAATTAATGGTATTCCTTTCTGAGTACTAGAATATAGAGTTTATAGCACAGATGTAACAACGTTAACAACTGTTCTTCTTCTAAATAGGAATTTTACATTCTGTTTCATTTAAAAGTGTATGTGTGTGTGTGTGTATGTATGTATGTATGTATGCATGTATGCATGCATGCATACATATTTATACATATATATATATATAAATACATATATATATATATTTAAAGAGAGAGTAAAACATGCCTAAAAATTATTTTGCTTCCTGAAAAATGAAAACAGGATTTTAAAAATTAAATTTTGCATAATTATTTTAATTTCTCCATTATACGTACACAGAAACAAAACTTGAAATTTGGTGCTTTCTGAATTATATTTTCATGGTAACAGCAAATACATTTATTTCATGCCTTGACTTAAGGACTCTGGAACTACCAACCAGTAATGGTTTGTAGTCTGGTGGTTTGACCCCAGTTCTGTGAGACACAATAAGCTTCTGTCACTTGATCCCTACTCCTGCCCACCCCAGCAGTTTTAAAGAATGAAACATTGTGAGTAGATAAATAGGTACTATTTTGCTGGGAGGAAACCTAGCTGCATTCGTGTGTGAAGACAGTGAAATCCAGCCCAGGATCTTGCTGAACACGAGGCATTGAGACATGATGCGAGGTGAGGCAAAACCGTCAGAGGAGCATGGAAGAGTCAGCAACCCAAGCGCTGCTAATTAATTGATGTAAAGCTAGTTTGTCCCCCTGCAGTGCACCAAAGATAGATACACCAGCACCAAACAGAATGAACTAGCCGTGTCTAGCATGTGTAGATTTCCCTGCCACTGTATACCATATACTAAATAATAATAATGCATTACATATCTGTTAACTTGTATTCTCTGCAGACCTTGACTTCTGATTTTCTGTCCTTTTTCATTGGGTTTTGCCTTTGATACTATTGGTTTACTTACTCCCATTACCTGGTGAAGAGGCAATCACCAAACCAGTGATCATCTGAAGTAAAAGAAATTATAAAGTTCATTGTACTTTAAGCAATTTAATATAAATATTTTGTACCAGTTTTTGATACTTAGGTATAAAATAAAATAAAATATAAAAACAGCATTCCTGAAGAAGAAAAATCGCAATATTTGCAAAACTGCAAAAACGTTGTCTTTAGCTGGAAAAGGATAAGTGCCAGTAGCTCTCATTCAGGAACCATTCATTTAGTGATCATCTGAAGATACAACAGCGTTAAACGAGGGGACATAAAACCATTCCTCATAGTGTGGTCATTGCAAGCTGGCATTCATATGATCTTAGAACGCTGCAGCCACTGTAATTGTGAGCTGCAGTCACGTTATCACAAGTCAGGCACTTGGAAACCAGCTCACAATTACAGTAACTGCTGCTCACAATTACAATGGCTGCAGCGTTCTAAGGTCATATGAATGCCAGTTGCAACCTTCACTGCTGGCTTCCAACAAATCAATGGAGAAGCCAATAGGAGGGATTCACCTAATAAGATTGTATTCTTATGTCAGCTTTCATATGACTTGCAAATGAAAAAGAATACTGATTCCAGGCAGTTATACATTTTATGCCTTGAAGTACCACAATGACATTTCCATCACAACTCAGTAAAAGCCACACACAAACCAAAAATGAAGGTATTCTTAGTTTAGAAGACAGCAAATTAAATATTTAAATTACCTTTATAATATTTAATTTACAGATATATAAGTAGAATTGAAAGCCAGATAAGTAAGTAGAGCCCAAATAATTACTAAATTTACTAAATTGGTTGCCCAATCAAAGATCATGCATATCAAGATAATGATTTATCTTTTTATTTTGTATGTCTACCTAAAACTATATATGAATTATGTAGCTAATAGCTGAGCCTTGCATCATTACTATTATTAATTTTGCTTCTTCTTTATCCAATCACAAATTTATCTCCACATTCTGAGAAATAATTTTTAAAAAGATCAAGATTCAGACATTTGCCTTGGGATCGTAGCAATTTTTTGTGCATTGCCTAGAAATTAAATATTGGGACAATGCCTGATAATTTTAGTGATATTGGTTGAAAACTGAGCAAACTATCTTCATAGAAATCAATTTAGAAGGAGTAATTTCATATGAAATACAGTCTGATGAACAGAAAAGCAATATAGGAAAATGATAGTGAAAAGGACCCATTGGATCTTTATTTTATTTAAAAAGATAACATAAATAAAAGTACCTAATACCAAGCTGAACACCGAGTTTCTCTACACTGAATTCAAGATTTAGCACTAGATCTTTTATATAGCTATCTATCCAAATTTGAAACAATAAAATAAACAGCATCTCTGTCTTTACTCTTTAAAAAGATCTTGTCTCTTACATGCAACAAAATGAAATTCAAGAACTAACCAAGAAAAGAAGAGGGAGAATCTGCCGGTGGAGCATTAAGTTTCTTTTACAGAATTACCTGTAGGTAAATACCCAAACCTGATCAATATCAATTGCATCTTTGGTTGCTGATTACCAACACATCTCTGCAAGCATATGAAAAAAATCTACAGCTGTGCAGACTGACAGCTGTTTATCAAATTTGAGCCTGTACTGCTGAAAATATAAGATACAGGCAATATGTTTCTGGTACTGAAAGTCACACTACGTCCATAAAAATTGTCCAAGCATTATTATTGCATTTAGGCAACAAAGATTTACCATTCATTTGTAAGTGGTTTCATTACTACCATATTATTGTCAATAAATGTAACACTTATACTTATAAAAATTAAAAAACCCTTTGTTATTTTAGTGCAAATTGAGACGACCCTTTTAGTGCAAATTGAGTGCAAATTTTAGTGCAAATTGAGACTACCCATAGGTCGTCATGGGTTTTTTGTTTTCAAACTCTTGAAAAATGAAAAATGACAAAAACTGAATATGTTATCTACTAACAAATGAAAGATTAAAACTAATTTTGTTTACTATGATTAAAGTTAGTAAATCTTAACTTCTCCAGATTACAAAAAAAATATTATACATTTTGTACTAATAGGATCAAAATAATGGCCAATTTCATAATCATACTGTTATTTATTAATTAAATTTATTGGACACCTGATTCCGTCACATAATTATATATATTATACAGTATATAATATCTTCAGTGTTGACATACAGTCTACCAATTGAACACAAATTCACTGAAGAGTGAAATCACATATTTTTATGAATATCAAATGTTAATTTCTGATAAAAAGTATGCATGTTATACATATTTTCATTTCATACACAACTACAATGCAACTTAGAATAAATGAATTGGCTTTTTACATATTTTATCTTTTATATCATACTTCATTGTGTCCTACATCTTCTTGTGCTCTTAATTTGTCATGTATCAAAATGGAAGCATGAACATTTTGATACTAACACTAGCATGGAACAAGGGAAAAACTATTTAAAAAACTATTATTTCTTTGTATTAATAAGCAGGACAAACTATACTTATCTACCTACTATTAAAAACATGACTGCTGATTTATATGAACAAAAAGCTAGTTATACTTGTTGGTTCAAATATCAGATGAGATTAAATTTATACAGCACTTTTTCAAAGTAGGCAGTAGCTGATACCATCCACAACAAGTATTAAATTACATCATCAAGCACGATAGTCAAATACTTCTGTCTTCCCTTTATGAAGCTTCTTGATAACTTAGTGTAGTTCCTTAGCAGGCTACAAAATTACTGTCATGAATAAGTGCCATTTCCTATTAAATAAAACTTACAAACATATTTTTTTCTGAGATTGCAAAATCATGTAAACCTAACTTTCCCCTTTGTGCTGAAGTTATGTGCAGATCAATTCTCTTCAAATGCTGTCTAGAATCCTCAATATCAAATTATTTGCAATATTTCTAGGACAAATTGGATTGTTTGGATTTTCAAAAGAGTTATACCCCATACTCTTACTTTTAATTCTTGAAAATATCAATTAATGATTAAGCATATCCAAAACTGGCATAAAAAGAATGAGGACTGACCTCTCTTCTTTCCTTTGATTCAGTAATAAGAGCTAGGAATAGCAAAACATGCTCAAAGGGATGCTATGTGTAATCACAGTTTCTCAGTATTCCTTCTGTAAAACAGGAACATTAAAGACTCAACTCCACTGGCTAGTTGAGGACAAATGAAATAAATATTGTTAAAAACTTTGACCTAAATGGTGTGACAATAGTTCTCTTCTAATATGAACAGCAGTACCTGACCAAAATTAGAATTTTTCAGAAATTATTATTATTTACTGGGATAGAATCTATATATGGTTTGCTAACAGTTTTTGTTCATATTTAAACCATCAATATAATAGTAAATAATATTTTTATTTTAATGTTATGCATAATACTGTAATTCATTTAACACAAAAATCATACTGAATGTGATAAATGACAAGTTTTTTGATTGATTCAAAGCAAACAGCTGCTTGTTTGATTTTGTAGCTACTAAAAGTTGATAGATGACCCTTAAGATGGATAACTATAATAAATCACCTCATTGAGATACTTTAAAAAATGAAAAACAATAGTTTTCTGCATTCTTTAATATGCCATGATAAATATGCATAACTATACATTGTAATTACTGAAATTAGACATCTTTCTAAACTCTTTACTTTCTGAAACTCAGAGTCAATTCTGTAAGGTATGTCCATATTAATGTATTCCATTAATGTAGAAAAATGCAGAATACCAGAAGCTGATGTCAGTAAACATGAAGCAGATATCATCTACGGTACATCTCTGTGTCATCAAATAGTCTTAATCAGGAAAAAGCAGCCTTATATCATAACTGTGGCATAGACGTACATGCATTAGTAATGGTTATGCTGTTATTTACTATAATGAACTTGACCCCTAGTCAACATTGCAGTGGCTATGATAAATATGTATTTGATAAAGTACTTCCTATTTATAAACATGTTGCATTTTTTTAATTTGTAAAAATATTCCTATGCAAGTTACATGGAGTATTACTGGGATAGAATAGAACTGACAACCCAAACCTAAATCCAGTTAAGCCAACCTGTTAGCATCTAAGCCGATTTCTTCCTATTAAATGGTAAATCAAATTGATCCTAAACTCAAATATTCACAAATCTTTCACTTTTACAGATCTTATTTCCAAACACTTATTTTGAAATATATCTTATTGCAACTATTTGATATGGTGGCAGTGACTTGTTTTTTTATCAAACCTCACTATGTACACTTATCAATATTGGCAGCATCCTACCTTAAAGGCACAATCAGATTACATTTCTTTTCTTACACACACACACACACACACACACACACTATATGTAGGTGAGGCTACCAATTATTGTTTTAGCAGATACTGTAATGTGAATTAAAACATTTCATCGTCCACTAAATAAAATATTTAACAAAGTCTAGTGAAATGTTAACAATCTTGCAAGACCTATTGAAAGTTACATGTATTTTTCTTTTGTGCTATCACTATCAACACGATGGGCTCAGATTTGGGACTCCAACAGTCTGATATCCTCTGAAATAATGGTGCAAAATAACTTCCCCTGCAAATGTTCTATTTTACCTAGATTACTATGTAGTCAATTAACTGCTTAGAATGTTCACTGGTATAATATCACATGTCACAGAGAAGCATGAGCTGACAAGAATATCTAAATATAAATGCAAGATCAGCCTCAACAAGTAAATCAGTATTTGGAAAAATAAATGCCCTTTATTGTTCCATATGATAGATCTTCGTTAGTTAGAAATAGAAGATAAATGCAATTTGAACAGATGCTCAGTTATTTTCTCTTTTTGTTGCTTCATTCTATACTCTAATGACACAGAAATTTATTAATATTTTATATTCTTCTCACTTGGTAAAATCTTGTAGTTTATTACCAAGAACCTTCCTTCATTTTTTAATGAAGGAAACAATAGTATTTATAAGTAAGAGCCTCAGCAGGTACCAGTACCTGGCTATCTTTGGATGATTTCAAAAATTGAACAAGGTCAATCCTAGTTCATACTTAATACTTAAATGTGGGATTGACTGGAAACTGGGAAATTTAACAAAAATATTGAAAAGAATAGCAATCCATTCCTTTAACATTGCCAAGAAAACTGTATAGATGCATCCACCAAAAATTCAGTTTGATTTAAAGGCATCTTATATTTTTTAATGAAATGCAAAGTTATTTATGCAAACATTTATATTCTAGATCTTCAACTTTTAATAGGCAGTGATAAAAGAAATTATACAAAGATATAAAACCACGCTAAAATAGTAAAACATAAACAAACTAACATTTAGTTAAAACACAATCCCCACTAATAAATGCTTGCTTTCTGGATCACTAGAATGCCATTAGCTGAAGACTAAAATAAGGGGTCTCCACATGCAGTTAATCTACCGTCTATATTAAATGGAAGTTAGATATCTAATCTTTAGATTTTATTGCTCAAAACTAATTCTACAAGGCCTCATGCTGAGTATAACCATGACTATTTTTGTGATGCAAGTAAGCAGCCAAAGCAACCAGTTGAATAAGCCTCAGTTGGATTCATGCCATTATACTATCAAGATTACTTTGGGATTGATTAGCATGCATTTACTTTCAAAAATTATGTTTTAAGCCATCAGGGTGTTTGTGCCACACATCTATTCTATACTTTACAAGATGACCTAGATTTTATGATTCAGCTGAATCTTTACAGCAGATTAAAGTTAATTCACTTTAATGACAAAAATTATGAAGTAGAAATGAAGTATATTGAGAAACACGTTATATGACTTTCACGAATGTTTGTGAACTTTGTGAATGTTCTAGAATCTAAAATAAGCTGGTGATTAAAATGTTATTGCCATGTTTCTATACTAAAATGCAAACACACTTCACTTTTTAAAGGCATTTAATTTAAACACTAGCATATATAGCACATTCTTAATATTAGAAACTTTTTTCTAATCTTGCATGCTTACCATATGTGAACACATAGTAAGCATGCAAGAAACGTTTCTTGCATGATTACTATGTGTTCACACATCCAAAGAATTAAGTATATATTGCAAATTATACTTTTAAAACGTATTTTAACATATCCAAACATTTACAGTATTGCTATGTTGAATAACTGAGTTTTTTTCAGTGATCCTATCAGTAGGAGACTTCAAGAGTGAACAACTAGATGTTTTGGACTCAGTTTGATATAGAATGCTTGCACAATATAACACAATAATTATGTTATATTTAATGCCACCATAATTTTAGATAATTCTCTCTTACAATACAAATATGTTGGGGTACTTTAGTAGCAGCATGCTCAAGCAAACAAAAGCTTCGAGTACACCTCATTTAATGTCTCTCATGGTGATATATTTAAACTATGATTAATTATATATATGTAAAATTCATATACTATCATTCTATTTGTGTCTCAGCTGTGAGCCTTTGATGTCTATGGAGGGTCCACAAAAGGAAACAAGAAGGCATGCTGGCCCTTTAAAACTGAAATGCTTGTTTCTTTTCTATAAGAAAAGTAAATCATACTACAGTGTGTGGAGCTTTGAAAAAGCATCCATCCATTAAAGTTCATGGATCCTTGTTTCCAGATTGTCCCTCCCCTGGCTGTGTCTCAAGTTACAGCCTTGTACAATCCAAGTCTAAATAATATTCACCATGATAAATGACACCATAACTCCGATATCCACAATCAATCTTTGCTTTAAAGATACATCCATCTTCAATAATGTTGATAGGAATTTTGTAAAATGGGAAACGTGACTGTTTTTCCGACCTCCTAACAGTGGGGGAAGGAAACTGAGTGATGGCTGTCAGCTCACATCTGGCTG
Organism: Pseudoxenodon macrops; assembly: GCA_032467955.1. Classification (NCBI taxonomy): domain Eukaryota; kingdom Metazoa; phylum Chordata; class Lepidosauria; order Squamata; family Pseudoxenodontidae; genus Pseudoxenodon; species Pseudoxenodon macrops. Next base: position 265,858 of record JANHFT010005143.1, on the reverse strand, counting down.
CAAAAATAAATTAGCCTTATGTAGACAAATGAAAGGACCAGCCCTGACTAGAAAACAGCCACTCCTGAGCAATAGCTAATTTATAGGATTTCGTTCTAGAAAGTTCCTAACTGAGGCTTGAATTCCCTTAGCTGTATCTGTAAATGATTTTTGGATGCCGTAAATAATATTATTGTGACAGCCAACTATGCATACTGTTTTTAAAGCAATGTGTATATTGTATGTAAGACAGAGAGAGAAAAATATTTTTTCATTATTGTATTTGTTTTACCAAAAAACATTTTTACATTTTGCAATGTATTCTGCATGTTTGAGAGAAAATAATTTTCACATTTAAATCATTAATCATTACCTTGGTTATAGGACTAAATAACATGATTACAGATATTAAACAATTCAATATAAGTGACACCTTGTTAAAAAAAACTGATGTGCTTTGGCTTCTTTTCTATGCTGAGAAAAACACCTTCTACAAGAATTTTGAAAGCTAAGCAAATCGCCTCATTTGTAAGATGTTATGAAATTCAAACATTAAATTCCACTCAAAAGAAACATTAGCTGTTCGTATTTCAACATAGTGTTTGAAATAGCCATGCAAAATGTTTATCAGGTAAAATATTTAAGCAAAAAATCATTCACATACACAAGTTTATTCTACACTTATATAGTGCCAGAGCTTTTTACAACTCAGCACTCGACTGTGTATTTACTCAGAAGTAAACCTTACTATGAACAATGTTGCCCGCTCCATACTATTTAGAGTTTAACTGCGACATTTTACTGTACTGATGAGTTTTTAGGCCTTGTCTTACTATGATAAAACTTTGTATTTTTGTTCTTGTATACTATCCATAGCATAAATTACTTTTAAGAAGCTATAAGTAGAGATGACAGGAAATCAAGTGGTAGAATTTTCCAGCAACATATCATTGCTAATCACATTCTTACCTAAAAATAAATCAAATTATTTTTTTAGAAAATCAGATGGCAGAACTCTCTAAGGAATATCCCATAGTAGTGATGATGGCTGTAGCTGTAAGGGTTAATTCTGTGAAGGTTGAAGGACTTACAGTAATGCTGTGAAGACAGAAACATCACAGGCTTTCCTGGCAAGAGGCTCAGGGAGGGTAGGAGGGGACTACGAAATGAACTCTCTCAGGCTTTGTCATGTACGTTTCCCAAGGCCCAGCCTGGCCCCTTTGATAAATGACACATGTCATTCTGTCAGAGGCTGACACTGCAGCTGGGAGGGCTAGTGATATATGACTCCACTGAAAAGGAAATCAACTTTTTGGCACTGACTGAGACTGTGCCCTGTGTAAGGATTTTGTTTCTAAAAAAGTGAAAGATAGACTTAAGATTTGGGGAGGGGAGAGTTGAAAAACAGATTGAACGACAGCTTACACTTAATTTATGTTAACTCGGTAATGGTGAAATGTGCTAGCCTGTGATAAATAAAAGCTACATTAGTCAATTATTAATCACACTCCAACTTGTAGCCAAAACCCATGACTTAAATCTGAGGCCTGAGCTGCCTTACAAACAGATAAGACAGTGTTTGATAGATGTCTTGCATAGTGTAATCAGGAAGGAATCAAAGGCTTAGTGGTTTAACCAATGAGAGTATGTAGAAGGTTCTGGAATCTGAGACTGGGCAAAGTGGATAACTGGATTGAAAGCACCCTTTCACAGGGTATACAGTATATCTTTTGACTGCTCTGGGGGGGGGAGGAAAAGGGAGAAACATATCTGACTTTACTTTTAATCTTTTTTATTATAAATACATGATATCTTGAAACTGTATTCCCTCTTCCTTACCACTACAATGTTAAATCATTTAACATATGACAATTATTATGGATTCTCATAGTTTCACATATGGTCATTTTGCACAATTTAAGTATTTTATTTAATCGTAAGAACTCACATTTAGTTGTAATACATTCATACAGATTGACTACCACAAAAAAGGTACCTCCCCAAAAAATAAATATTTTCAACCAAGGTATGAAATCACAGACTGAAGAAGTGAAATCTCAAAAAAAGAGAAGGAAAAATCCTTAAAAAGAACCCTTAACAATAGGTAGAGAAGCTGAATCTTACAAGATACAATGAACATTTCAGAGAGATTTACATTTCACCCTTGAAATAATATATTGTTTTTTGTTGACTACCTTCAGCAGGAAACTTAATATAACTTTAATGTATAATATAGCTTTATCTACACAAGATGCTAAACTTTCCAAAACAAAAATCCTATACCAGTTTATAACATACAAAGATGTGAGGTAGAAGTCATTTTGCCAAAGTCTCATATAATTACACTAAAAAAAATCTTGTACATGTTTCTGACGCATCTATATGGTCTTAACCTGTTTTAGCTGAAATATATATGTGTGGGCCTTTAATAGGGTTGAAACTATCTCAGTGCATTCTTCTGCTTATGAACAAGTTGTGTTCCAAGATGCTGTTCGTGGGTCCCTTTCATTCATAAATTCAAACAAACATAAAAATTAACCTTGCACCTAATTTCAGACATTCAGTCACTATAATACAAACCATATCCAGTCATAGTAAACAATATGCATGTGGAGCAAACAGAATGTGAACAGAAGGAGGGGAAGAGTTAATTTACAGCATGCCTTCTCTTGACTTCTGGGACCTTCTAGGTTGGAGTTATGGGCAAGTTTATTCGTATTAGCTGAAGTTTGTAACTCAAGAGTTTGTAAGTAAAGCAATGTCTACAGTAAAAGTAAAAAGTACATTTATGCCCAGGTTTCAGTTGGACTGATGTTTTTGCATAACTCTTTTAAGATGGTTTTAGTGTTAACTATCTGACAATTTCTTTTTCTTCCTAGCATTTCCCCCAAAAATGCAGGATGCACTTTTTTCAGATCAGTGAATGAAGTTGGATCCATCCAATCCATAGGAACTGACTGACTGACTTATTGCCAAAGCCTGATGTCATACGCTAAGAGAGAGCAACTAATTCACCAAGATGGCTTTTATGCCTAAAGCAGGACTACAATATGCCTCCTGGTTTCTAGTCTGGTGCGTTATCTACTAAACTAGACTGGCTTTCAAGTATCTGACAAATTTTAAGATCCAAAAATTTTAAATCCGCACACAATAAATTATTATTAATATTTTAATTTATTAGATGTATATGGCTAACCAATTTTCAAAATGCAACTCTAGTGACTTACAGTTGGTAAGAACATAGGGGAAAATATAATACAATAAACACCAGGAATAGAAAAGAACATCAGCTAACAGAAATTTTAAAAAATCAGAATTAACTGAGGCCTACCAATCCATACCTTAATTCAATAACTTTAATACTAAAGAAGCTTATCCTGCATTCTGACCTTACATATAAGGATATAGAACAGGGTCAACAGGTGTCAAACTGGTATCCTGCGGGCCAGATGCATCACACACAGACCATGCCCACCCCAGTTCGGCGAACGGAAAAAACATCATGAAATGTCACATGACAGCAATGTGATGCTGTGAGTTTGATGCCTGTGATATAGAAGGACAGAAGAGTCAAGGTCAACCAAACCCTCAAGAGTAATGTTTTTTTCTCAGGACAGTTTCTGCAACAGAGGTATATCTCTTGCTTCATAAAAAGAACCCATGCCTATTTTCCCAGTTCTCATGGGCTAAGCAGAAATAATTGGAGACAGGCAGTCCTGCAAATACTCTACTTGAAAACTTGGCAACCTAATCATAACACAGATTCAGAATAAATTGAGATGTTCTGGGCAGTAGGTGAAACCAATGATTTTTTTTTCAAGTGTCAATTCTCTTATTTATCTTATGGGTACCCCAAACACAGTTCAGGAAGAAAAAAATGTCATGAGCCAAAGGAGACAGAACCATAACTCTAAGCTTTCCATCAACTTAATGAACCATTTACCTAAGCACTCTGTGGTCCCCAACAGAAAGGGTAAACTTAGTAAGAGTTGCTGACTATAACCATAATTTTCTGACAGCTGTACTACAATTCATGTGGAGAGTACCAAATTATAGAAAACTACTTACAATAATTTTTGTAAACATTTGCAGAACTAGCACTAGTAGGTTATAGAAGGTTTAGACTAATGGCATGACATCTTTGGATACAATTCTTAGTATTCAAATAAAAATCAAGTTAGCACTGGGGTTTCTGTTGGCCACACAACCTTACAATTTTTTGACAAACCTAAGGGTTGTTGTGAAGATAAAAATGAAGGGAAACCCACCTTGAGCTTCTGGAGAAAAAGGCAGGAAATATATTCAAGGAATACATAAACATAAAGCATAGATACATGAGTGAAATGGCTATACTAGGCATGCAGAGACAGACAGTATAAGCATCTGAATACTATGTGAGCCAGGAAAGACACTCCTACGTTAATAATTTTATTACAAGTTGGGCTTGTATGTGCATTTCCAAAATTAAAAAAATCACCTGTCAAAGGATTTCCTCAATCCTAGTAATAGTCTCATTACTTTATCAAAAAAGAAATTTTAACTGGGATGAGAAAGAATTTAGTCCAAAATATACTTCCAATTGTCAAGAATGTTAGATTCAAGTTCAGACTTTGTGATATTAAAATGCCTCCTTAAATGCTTTAATTATTTAGTTAAATTTGAAAACTTGAAGCAATTTGAGCATTCACTTAAATGCAATTTGAACCACACTCACGGTTTCTATGCTCACAAATCAGTGAGCCAGCTGCAAACTTTTAGTTTATACTTTCCCCCCAACATTTAGCAAAATAAAGAAATTGTATACATCCATCCCAGTAAAAATGTAGATTTGATAAAGAATATTTTTAATTTTTGGTTAATCAACTGCAAATGATTGGTGCTTACCTATTTGCAATAGCTAAAACTTCGAGAAGTTATATTACATAATAATTAAAACCTATTCCTAGAAGGTTTGGGAACAGTAGCAGTACTCTGAAGTAAACCTAATTTACCTAAAATGAAGTGATCTACAAATATCCAGATTCCTGTTTGAAGTACATTCTAGTTCTCTTTGTCCATCATTTTCAAGAATATAAATTGTGCTGCTATCTGATTATATATAAGACTAAAACACTTAGCAAGCAGGGCTACATGTAGAAAGCAAAAAGTCAGACACATGAAGCCTGATTTGTTTCTCATGACATCTGGTCTCAACAGGAGGAAGCGTCAGGAACATTGGCCCAAATTCAGGAAAGCACTTAAAGCATATTCTTAAATTTAAATACATAAACACCCTCATCTTTTAAGTGCTTTCTTGAATAAAGCTTCAACAAGGACCACTTCTTATCATAGGTAGAATTGTATATTTTCAATTGTTTATGAAGCTGCACATATTTTCCAACCAGCATCAGAAATAGATTTACTTGTAGAGTTTGAATAGACTAGTTTTAAATTGAAAGAATAGTATATAATAAAATAATTATCATTATATAACATGGCACAATTGAACCTTAACAAAAGAGGATCAAAAGAAAATAGTTTCATGTGGTTATTTTAAAGTGGTTGTAGTATTTATTTACATAAGAATTCCAACCATCTGTTCAAACATACAAGGTGCTATACATATGTTCACAAGCTAATATACCTCCCAAATGGGCTGCATACATAGCTAATTATACAAACCTATGAACTTTAAATATGTGGCTACCTTATCTGAAATGTCAAAATCCAGATGACCTTTCAATATTAGAGATTTCTTAATCCTTTTGCTGCCCTCTGGTGACCATACGGATTTTTCCAACTTAGCTCTAGCCAAAACTTAACTTCCTGAGCTCTTGAATGTTACTAGTGGAAGTAAATGTACATAAGGCAAACATCAGGAGAATTTCTGGATTCCATGCACAACATAACCTATTTTTCCTTATGTTGTGATTCAAAACTGACAGAAGAAACTAGAAGGTGTTGATTTCAGTTTACTGCAGCTTTTATCAGCAAAATAAACTGTTTGAGGTAAAAATCTTGAAGTCAACAAAAAGAATTCACATTTCTTTCATACCTGTTATGTATAGCTGCAAATTAATTAAATGGAAGGGGGGGAAGAGCATAGGAAAACCACAGTCAAAACAACCTATAACAGTACAAATGAATCTTTGTAAAAGACAGACACAGAGAAAGTCTAATAAACCACTTACTTGTACTCCTTAATCTCTAGCGTAGTTACGTTCTCAATATGCATGAAATGCAACTTAAAAGGAATATGAAGAATAATATCACATTACATGCAAAATTATGATCCAATTTTCACTTTTAAAATAAAATATATTTTTCAGATATATAACAATTTCAAAAATAGTACAAAATGTTTAAATATATTATCAGGATCTCTCTTTAAAAGGTTTATACTTTTGCTTTATGGCCTGTCCTTGATTTGACACTTCCGCTCATCAGAAAGGGATTTATAAAATAATCCTGAAGGTGAGGAACAGACATCTGTCACAGACTGGCTGAGTTTCACTTTGCGAAATTTAAGAAGGGAGAGAAATCCTGTTAAGCTCTATTTAGTCACCAATACACATCAAAGGCAATAATTAAAGAAGACAGACATCATAAAAATACATTTATGTAGTTCTTTATCAGACACAAAGAATTCTAGTGTGTAAATATCTTTTCACACTGAAGGCAAATATAATGATCTGCAAGAAGGAAGGAGATTCTATTGGTGTTTGTTTATTGTCTACTTGAAAATAACTTATCTAGTTGGGGAGTTCTTTTTTTTAAGTACAAGTTTAAACCTATCTTTCAAAACCTTTACCATCTGTGGGTACATGAACTATGGATGACCCCAAATGATTTGCACTCTACTCAGAATCCCTTAGAAAGCACAAGAAAAAGTATCATTAAGAATGACTGATGACTGCCAGTCATGGTTGACCTCACCCAAGCTTTGGTCTCTGCCTCAGTAATAAGCTGCCCTTTATTAGCACCAACACTCCATAAAAGGGGTGTGTTTAGTCACAGGATAGTGGCCTCCTAATGCTCATTGCTTGACTTTGTAAGATTGATTAGTGCTCATTTTAACCGCCTTCAAAGCATATACAGTGGCAGTATCAGACCTTCAGCACAGTAGATAACTAGCCACAAAACTAAGATTTGGGGTGGAGAATACATGCAGCAAGATTCTGTAAGGAAGAAAAATATAGAAAAATTAGCAGAATTACGGGATACTTATTTTAGCATCGACACTACAAGAGAGGGGTCGGTTCTACAAGAGGTTAAAATATTCATTACTTTATGTAAATCAAGTCAAAACTGAAACAATTTATATATATAAATATTGTGTGTGTATGTTCTATATACTTGTAATGTGAGAAGTTTTTCAGATATAAAATTCAGGCCCTGATTCTTGACCAGTTTGCATTCCTTGATTCTGTCTTAATAATTCTTAGCCTATTTTCAGCTTCTTTTGCCTCAAGCCTTTTTTTAATTTCCGAAGTATTTATACTAGTTTTTAGTTTTCAAAGTCTGGAGTTCTGTAATGGAGTTTTGTGTAGAAGAAAACTATTTCATACATTATGAAATATAATATTCTTGATTCTGATCCTCTCTGCATCATAATTTAATCCAGGTACAAACATTTGTAGAAAAAGACAGTAACCAAAAAAAAGTTTAACCTGGAAAATAGTTTAAGCAACCATCTTCTCTCTGATTCCGTACAATCAAATCCAGCTATCGCACCAAAATATCAGAATTATAGTAATTTAGACCAAAGCCCACAGAATTTCCAAAAACCGAAATAAAATATGGCTTAGAGCCACTAGGCTGTTTCTTTTTCTAGTGTTGTCTATAGGCAGAGTGACTTCTGGAACAGAAGCAACAATGGTTTGTCGCTTCTTATATTATACCAAGCCATAATTTGCAAAAACTGTAGTACATACTATACTTCAAGTATAGTATGTACTTCAAGTATAGTATGCTTCAGATCACAAGCCATAGTTTACCCATTTAGACATTATATATTAGAGCACTATTAATAATCTCTAGTTATAAATTAAAAAAATAGAGAAAGGTACATAATCACATGACAATGTGTGAAATTACTGAATTAATGAGAAAAATGAACACTATCTAAAACTTTAACTATTTTACATGTTTTTAAAATGCACAGCATTAAAGCAAAAGCTCTCTACTTGGAATGAGTCTGACAGGTCTCCTGAATGGGAAAGCTGTGTCTCAGGAAACAGGAGGCAAAGACAAAATCCCACAAGGCTGAAGAGACGCTGCTATTTGCTTCCTAGTAAAATGAAATTTT
>JANHFT010005143.1:230756-247307 GCA_032467955.1 Pseudoxenodon macrops | reverse complement strand
CGGGAGGGGCGGGGGAAGGAGGGGAGGGGAGGGGGCGAAAAGTTTGCGCGGGTTCGCTGCTCCGGGCCGGCGGCTCGTCGGGTGTCCTTCTCCTGGGTCAACTCCTGGCGACGCCAACGGGGAGCAGAGGTTGCAAAGGGGGGACTGGCGGTACTGCTGGGATGCCGCTGCCCCCGGACCGGGCGCGGGGATGCCAAGCGCCGTCGCCACGCCAAAAACTCGCGGAGGCAATGTTTTCATTTACAAGGTTGATTTCTGACCTTCCCGCGCCCCCCTCCAACGCGCGCGTACACACGCCCTTGGGGCTTTCCTCCTCCCTTCTTTTTCCGTGGCTGTTAGAAAAAGTTAGTTCGGAGACCAAACAAAGCTCGCCCGCCTCGCGCCGCGGTCCCTCTGCCCGAAGACGTGAGCCGGGAGGAGATGGAGAAGACGGAGGGGGGTTTGCTGCTCGCTCCGGCGACGCGCAGCCCAAATCCGTTTAGTCGGTCCGGCGCTCTCTCCTCGCCTTCTTCTCCTTCCACCCTTGGTTACTTCTTCGCCGTCGTCTTGGGGGGAAGAGAAGGGAGCAAACAGCAAACGAAGAGACGTTTGAATTCAACCCTCTTCCTCTCTCGGCTGCCTCTCCCCAACCCCCCGGCAAGCCTTTCTCCGAGATCAAAGAGTCTCCAAGCGCAACTTTCTCGCTCGCTGGCTTGTTTTTTTTAAATAAATAAAAAGCTCGTGGATTTGGGCGATGCTGGTATTTATTGCGCCGATAATAGCTTTTTCATTGTGCAGAAAACGAGGTCGATCCAGTCTTTCCTTCTCCTCCCATCACTTGGGTCTCATCAAGAAAGCAAACAGTAAAAAGGAGTAAAGCCCCCGTACATACTGATCACACCGGATGGGAAATGTCAGTCACTCCTCCACCTTCCAAAGAGTCACAGATCAAACAGTGGCACCACCGAAGAGGATTACTTTAATGCCTCGCTTCCCTCCCTCTCTGTCTCTCTCTCTCTCTTTCTTCCAAAAATCGCAGTTTCTTCTGATACTAGAATTACGCAAACACGTTTTTAACAGGGATTGTTTATAGTTGATCTCGATCTGTAACAGAAAACAAACAAAAGCCCCCACCGGACAACCCCCAGAGATACTGTGTGAAAGATGGGGGGGTCCAGAGAGAAGCCGAGACATTCACAGGGTGGGAGAGATTAACGTGACCTATCCCCCCCCCCCGGTTTAAACTCCTGGGAGAAAGAGATCTACTCTCCCTCTCTTCTCATTTCACTGAAATATAGCACATTCAGATCCCAGAGCTTTCAGACAGTCTCAACTGATAGACAGACACATCGAGCTGCTTTTCCTGCTTCAGATTTTTTTTACTCCTCCTCTTCTTGCCAACGTCACCCTGACAATTACAAATAGCTCTCATACAAACCCATACCTGTCAATCTTTTTAATTGCTTTGTTTAATTTTAATGTTTCTTTGGGTTGCTTTTTGTTTTGTTTCTTCCAGACTAAACAACACACGGCAAACACCATAGCAAAGATTTTATTTTATTTTATTGTTCCTGGAAAACGAGGCTTGTTATACAGTAGAACTCAAATAGTGATAGTATGGTTTTAAAGGCAAGTATTGACTGCACAGTTCAAGTTCCCCGGAGCTTGGCTGCCAAGGATTTGTTGAAGGGAGGCACACACCACATTGAGGCATTTTAAAAAGTTTGTTTTATGGAAGATCATATATATAAGATTTTTACATTTTTAGACATAAACTATATAAAAACAGAAATCACTTTATGGGGGAGATGGGAGGTTAAGACGTTTGATAAATTTGTTAAATTGAAATCTCTTGCTAGAATCTTAAACGATACCTTTGTGTAAAAGGTAAAGTGATTTCTTAAATAAAACAACTCTTTTAAGAAAGGATTTCTAATTTACTTGAAATCACTGTAATCACTGTTAAATAAGTAATTTTTCTATTCTAACCTGTGCCTGTTTACTGTAATTAACACTAAGCATTGATTCCCAGGGCATACAGTTTCAGACAGGTCCCTATCTGGCAACAGCCAAAGATTTGCACCGAAAGCATCTTGTGTAGCAAGTCTTCTTCGAAAGTGATTGTGTGTGTGTGTGAGGATGTATAAAAACTCTTTTGATAGCGCAATGTCTCCTCTAAAGTAAATTTACGGAGTTTAGTGGAGCTTTCTCCCAGGTATAAAGCTAATAATTTAAGCAGACACTATCTTTCCAGCAGCAATATTGAGCATAGCAGAAATTTGAAAGCTCGACCATAGATTTTTTTTTAAAACCAATACTGAGCTTAAAAATAAATATGGCAACATTATTTAAGACCATATCTAACGGGATGAATGGGGGGGAAGCAAAAAAAGCAACCAATGCATTTTCCAGCCTTATTTTTCTCATATGGGCACGTTTATAAAACCACGAGGAGCTGAAGAACATAGGAAGTAGTTCAATCCTATTATTATCGCTATTACTACTGCTATTGCTGCAACAATTACTATCATTCGGAGCTCACATATGCACGCCTGTCCAGATTTTAAAATATGCTTTCGATCCTTCTGTAAATCTCTGGTGCCTTTACAGTATTTTCACCCCAATGCAAGCGCAGTTTCCAGTCGCGGTCGCAAGCGGCTCTGGTTTGATTTGTACCACCTTACGAGGAAGTGAACGTTTCGCACGGAAGGGGAGGGGCCTGTCTCAGCAGCCAGCAGCTCTAGCAGGCTGCTAATAACATTGCCAGATTAGCTGCAACTTCTTGCTCCCAGCCTAACCTTTTATTGAACTAATCCTACATTCGACTTTTCTTTTTTCTCCCCCTCTATTTATACAGGAACGGTTTAGAAACCATCAGTTCCGGATGTTGTTTTGTTTTCTTTAAAGAAAGAGCTGGGTGGGGGAAGGGGGAGATACGGCAGGTTGGAATATGCAATTATAGTCTCTTCCTTAGCAAGCAGATCAGCCTCCACCAAAAAAAAAAAAATGAAGTAGAATAAGGTCGGGGATTTGCTCCTTCGTCTCCCCCAAAAGTACGTTTTCCTTCCTGAGTGAAAAGCAAATCTTTCGGTTTCTTGCACACACTCGAACGCTGTGCGATTCTGCCCGTTTTGTTGTAGGGCTGCATAAAACAGCGCGCGGGGGCTTGGTTTCTTCCTGCGACAACAGCACGTTTTAAGCAAGATCAGCTCAGAAACGAACTTTGTCCGTGCTTTTTTTTAAAAAAAAACAAAAACCTAAAGACGGGATACAAAAAGTCCGCCGCAGGCGAAACTGCTGCAGCGGCTGCTAACTGCTGATCTAATCTTGCCGGGTGGTGGAGGGGCTGGAAAGGGAGGACTTGGAGCTAGGCGGCAGCTCGCTGCATTAGACTTTATTTACATACACAAATCGCAATATACCGAGCCTGCCTGTGCTGGAGGGCTGTACGCTTGCGAAAGACTCCTCCTAGGTTGGAGAACCCGGGAGAGCGGCGAAAGGTTGGTCGATGACTTTCCACGGGCGGATCAGCGTGTGGCTGAAGACTCGGGGAGCTTGGCACCGTTGGCTGAACCAACAGCATCTGATTTCTCCGGGGAGACCTTCCCGGGTGTGTTTGAGTGCTCCTCCGACCCGGCCCATCGTGGACATGTCCTACTCGCGTCACTTTATGGATTTCCAGGGCTCGTCCATTCCCGCTTCCATGAAGAAACTGGTAGCGACTAAGCTGGATTCAAACTTCCGAGAAGCTGTTTCCCTTCGCCACGACGCGCCCGTGCCGCTCCCGGGAGACGGCGACCTGCTTGTTAGAAACAGGTGAGAGAATCCATTCCCCTCCCGCCTCCTTTTCCTCCCAGTCCCAAGGCTTTTGGCACATTCGCCATAACTGGAGAGGGAGCAGGCGATTCCTCCAGTTGCTGCCCGCCCTGAATATTTTCCCAAGCAAAGGGCCCGGTACGCCCACCCTATCCCTTCAGCGCAGGCTTTGCGATCCTATCGAGTTGCATCATCTGCCTTGGACAACTGTTGATATAATTTACTACCCCAAATATTCTTCCCCAAAGCCCCGCGTACCCGCTTCTGTGCGAGCAAAGCGGCCGTACAGTTAACGGACGGCCGCCAACTCCTTCGTATTTTATGGGGTGGGGGTGGGGGGGGAAGGCGATTATGTTTCCTGCCCCCCCCCTCCGGAATAAAAATCCATCACCCAGTCAGGAAAAAGATGAAAAAAATTCGTGAAGCGACTTTATCTGGAGCCTGTAGGTGACATCAAGGTGCAAAAGAAGGAACTTCGACAACCAGGAAATGAATTTCCAAGCCCCTCCCAGGCTGGGTAGGATTGTGCCCAGGATCCACAAACTGAGTGTGCAAGGGGGTATAGGTAGGCGGCCCTTTCTTTGCGGTATAGCCCTGATAGGAGATGGCTAGTTGTACTATATATAATAAAGACTGGCAGATCTGTGTGGATCTCCACGTGCGGTTAGTGCCGAGCAGTTCGGACGTAGAGTTAGAGCTTAGGTTATTTATCGTCATCTTGGGCTGGGTGCGCGCGCATGTAGCACACTCCAGGCAATATTTTAGACCAGAGGAAGTTGTGTACAAAACTCTACCTTTTCCCCCCTCCCTACCACAGTCTTCCACGTCACTAACCTTAAGCGTGTGCAGAATTAACAGGAAAGCAAGGGACCTCCATGGTATGGGGCTGCCACCAACCTTTCCCTGTCGCTCCTTAGCCGGTTAATTCCTCTACCCTCTCTCTTTTTTTCCTTCACAACAAAAGCAAGGCTAAAAGCAGATGCGGGAGGAAGGTGCGGCCCCCTGCACAATCGCTTTCCGTTTACATGGAAGGAAGGCCTTACCGATTTCGGTAAAATGTTACTTCCTCCGAACCTCCTGGAAGCCCGTGGCCTTTGACAGTATATGACTATTGTTCTGCAGTTCGAAGCTGAGTGTAGAGGCTTGCATGGCTTTCTCAGAGCTTTAAAAAGCAGTGCTTTATGTAGGGTCACTTTATAGCAACAAAAAAAAAAAGATTTTGGGACAGAATTTAGCTTCTACAAATGGATTTAGTCTGGCCTGTTTTTCTGTTTTTAAGATTATTCCCCTCCTAGGTGCTTCCATTGTGTAAAAACAACTTTTCAGAACAGGAAAACCTAAAAATCCGGTAGGGGTAAGAAGAAGCCCTTGCCTTTAGTCTGTGATTTGTGAGAAGATCTTTAAGAGGAGTTTATTCAGATTCAAGGGTTGCTGTCTCTAAAACTGTTTCTTTTAATGTGGATGTAGGAATTTTGGGATAATCTGAGTTTGCCTTTCACTACTTTTTTTAGCCCTATTGAATCTGATAGATTCAGCTAAAGTGCAATGACTAGAATGAAATGAATGATCAGCGAATCTCACAAAGCCAGGTATTGATACAGATAACAATAGTTATCCTAGCTCTGCCTGAACCATAGGAATATATGCATGTAGTGTGCAACATTTCCCACATTATAAAGTCTGACCGTCTCTGATATCAAAGGTTTTAATTATTCAGATATCATAAGTCAGCATTTAGAAAGCAAGTATATAAACCATTGCTAATGTTAAACGCGAAAGTGATACCTAGCTCTGGGTACATTGAAATCCACTTTCTTGGTGAGAAAGGGGGGGGGGAGAATTGGCTGATACAAAAGGATGCAGGACCATACACTGTGCTTCCTGACTGTCTCTGGCATGAAAAGGTGGTTACGTCCTTGTCTCAGATCCCCTCCTCCACAGCACTTTGTCCCTCCCCTGCCCCCAAGCAATTTGAAATTTTATGCATGTAATTTTTCCCCCCCAGTGTAACTCCAGTTCTTCCTTTTCTGCTGGGTGGACTCTCTGGGGGCTTGAAGAATGCTTGTACCCTCTCCAAAGTTAGAAGAATGGAGGAGTCTCAAATGTATGAAGCCATCTTTCTCCCTTCCCCCACTCTATGGTAAACACATTTTGAGTTTGCAAAGATGAATGTGAGAAATCAAATTGGGAGTTCACAACTTTTGTGTCATGTGGATTGTGTGAGGTGATCTCCTGCCCTCCCTTTCCTTTTTTTTTTCCTGGAGGTTCTCACACAGGCAAAAGCAGAGATCTCATTAGTGCAAAATAAAGTGTGTTAAGAATACAGTTCTTTGATGACTGTTTTTACCCTTTGAAAGCTTCTTCAGGAATGTCTACACACACACACACACACTTTCTTTCATTTATTTATTTATTTATTGGCTGTCTAGGAAAGTGTCTCTCTCAGTAGAATAAGTGCAGTCACCTGGATTTATTTAGCCTTGAAAATTCATTCTGGTCAATCACAAGACAAGGGAGAAGGAAAGGGAGGAAAAGGTGCTTAAGAATACCACTATCATCTTACAGACTTACTACTTACTCACCTGAACATGCTTATAGTACAGAGCTAACCTTTACATTTTGTCTTGTCTGTGACTCATACCCATGCATGTCTGAATGACATTTATGTTGCCTTGGGCTATTGAAGTTCATTTGACTTTAACTTTTCTCCTTTTTTAGAACAAGATTTCAATTTAGATGAAATTCCCTTTCTGCCTCTGCTTAGAAAAAATATGCCTATCCTCACAACCGAATAGATATGCAGTAGGATATATTTTGAGTGGTAGAAATAAACCCCCTGCAATATTTATAGAGGGGGGAAAAACCAATGGGAAATACAGCAGTACATTGTATTGTATTGTGACCAGTGTGATTTTGTGATCAAAGTGAGGGGAGGACCAGGAAGAAAACATAGTAAACTAAACATACTACTGTAAACATTGTATGGAGAAAAAATAATTGAGGATGGGTAGATTCTGATGGAAAGTATAGAAAAGTGGGAAGAGATGCTACAGTTGTCTCCTGCAGATTGTTTGGGTTAGACTCCCCCCCCCCCTTTCCTGGCTGATGTTGGTGATGTTTGTTTTGTCTGCCTGTTCAAGCTTCCTGTCCTACATACCAGGTCTTCCAAGGGAGTAAATTGCTTCTGAGTAAGGCACACAATCTGCTTAACCTCCTTTAAGCATTCCTTCCTTAATACCCCCCCCCCCCCCAGCTCACATATTAAGTTTGCAACCATATGGAAAATACGGGCCTTGGTTGTTTAGGTTAAGCATTTCAATGGTTTGAACTGTGTTAAAGGCTTGGGTGCCTGCTACTTTGATACAAAGGGTAAAGGAGCAGCAGGGGCAAGCCATCAATTAGGTCACATAGTTAATTTACTGGATAATAGTGGTTGCTGTGGAAAGGCCACACATCTCCTTCCCTTCACACAAGCTGATCCTGAACTTGCTACTTAGTTTTGCAAACAGATACAATGATGCCCACAATTGTCCAGTTCATTTCAATGAAACCTAACTATGCTGTTGCTGTCTACCCAGTGCTTCAATGCAGCTTTTACCCGAAAAACCCCAAAGTGAATGGGGTAATTGTAAATGGAATACCGGTAGTTGTGCAATAATAGTGTATGAGTGAAATTCGCTGATTTCTTGTAGGAGTAGTGGAAAGAATTCTTCAGTCACCACAATTTTAGGTACATACCTATAGCATTCCCCTAACCTTGGGGTTGCTGAAATGGAACTTTTTTTTTTAAAGTGTTGTTTTGTGCTAAGAGATAAGGGAATGTAAGCAGAGTCTGGAGATTGTTGAGTCTTGTTCTGAAGAAGGAAGAACTTCCCAAAGGGATCAGAAAGGTTGCTAAACCTAATTTGGTTTATTGCTTGATCTTCTGCTGCTATCCTCATGATTCTGCAACTCTGCTTTCCTTTTTTTCTGGGCAATCTTGCCATTTTTGCCCTTGTCTATCTGAGAGAGAAAAGCTCCTATAAAGTTGGCAAGAGGCAACCCTGAGCGCCTAGAAAACCCGAAGTGAAAAGTGGAAACTGCCTCAGTACTTGGCATAAGAGGGGGGGGGAGTAATGGTGCTTGGGAGAAGATCACCCAGTGGCCTTCCTCCCTCGAGTCGAGTGGGTTAAGGTACCCATTGCTGTTAGCAGTTTCCCTCTCAGACAGAGCCACGCGGAGTCAAGTCTACTCTGTAACCACTTCGCCTTTGTTGGGTACATGCACTGGCGGCCAGCGGGGGAGTCAAAGTAAACACGGCTCCCTCAGTAGAGCTTATTCAGATACAGCGGACGAAGGTGCTACTTGTAGTAGCACTTCGGCCAATGGAATTATTAAAACGGCGCCATCCGCCCTCGCCCAGGCAGCTACCTCGTTTACGTGCCCCAACTCCCACCCCAAGTTAGCGCCGCTACGCTCTGCATTGCGTTAATTCGTGTTACAAAAGTTAAAAAGGAAACTGGGGGGGGGAAACTGGCGGGAAAAGTTGTCTAAACGCTTGTGGTGAAGTATCACCTCCGCTTCGGCGTTTTTGCTTTAAACCGGAGAGGAGGTTCCCACCCCGGCTCTATGCAAAGTTTCACTTCAGATCCGGGGCTGGACCTGAAGGAAAAACGCGGTCGGGGTCTCGGGACCAAAAAAATCAAAAACCTCGAACTTGATCTTGCGCTGTGGAAGGAAGCCGCTCGCCGAGCGGGCAGGACTTTTGCCTCGGCTGAGGGAAAGAGGGGCGTTGGGGAAAAAAAGGCTACAGAGGCGTGAAGGCAGCAACAATTAGGCTCGCTGGAGGGAGGAAATTTTCAGACGAGCCGCGCCGCCCAGTGACTTTGGCCGAAAAATGGAAGGGGGGGGGATATCCTACGTGCAGCACAAATCAGTTGTATGAAGTAGAGAAGCGGGGGATGCTTGAATAAATAAGGCCGGCTTCGCGTCCAACAGCCGCCTCGGGGTAGCAAACTTCCTGTAAGAAGTTGGCTCTAGAGGCGAGGCAAGAAGAGTTTCTTCCCGTACTTTAGCCATCCTCATATTGGTGCCCCGATCTTTTGTTTCTAACAAGGCAGACCTTCGCTTTAGAATCTTTCTCTCTCTTATACAAACACACACTGCATGCACGCCTCGTTTTACTCTTTCAGTACAGGACGTAGAAAGAGCGTAAATTAAAGCTACTTGGGTTTGGGTTTGGTTTTCCTGAAGAGCCATAAATAGAAGGTATCCTCTGGTGGAGATGCAGGCTAGATTGTATAAAGAATTGGACACTACAGAAGTTGTTCAGCTGAGGATGTGTGGGCATATATTTCTGAATCTGTAGCTATATCATACATATAAGAACACTTCATAATGAACCAGCCCGTTTTCTTAGAATTAGAAATGTCCAAAGAGCTTACTTTAGTTTAATTATTGCTATACTTGTAAATGATTTCAAATCCCCATAATATTTTTACATTTTTTTTCCATCCATGTGCATAATGTGCAATATTTATTTATGGATATAAAGGACAATCATCAGCATAGATTCTTTTTAAACTAATGTTGAAATACCTGTCTTTAAACACTGTCTTTCTCCAGTTTAGTTATTCTTTAGCATCACAAGATACCATTGCCCAGCTTTAATACTTTTACTCATTTTACCTGTTAAAAATCAATATGTGCAAACTAGTGGTGCACGATTTTACTTTTTCTGTTCAAGGTTCTTTTAAGGTGTTTTAGTCATTTATATACAGCAAAATGTTTTAATAATGTGCAAATTAGTTGCATCAAAA
Source organism: Pseudoxenodon macrops (assembly GCA_032467955.1). Taxonomy (NCBI): domain Eukaryota; kingdom Metazoa; phylum Chordata; class Lepidosauria; order Squamata; family Pseudoxenodontidae; genus Pseudoxenodon; species Pseudoxenodon macrops. The sequence goes on along the minus strand of JANHFT010005143.1, from coordinate 237,714 downwards.
GGCAAATTTATTACAGTCACTAGATCAATTTTCTTTAAATTTGCCTGCAGTAACATTTTTGTCCATCGACCTTGGAGAGGACTTTGATACTTCACATTATCATTAGTCATATAAAGTGTTGTTACAATCAGAAATGTAAATTTGCTGCCAGAGTCAATATATTTGCCTATTCTATTCTATTCTATTCTATTCTGTTAAAAACATATTTTTATTCAATAGCTTATTAAAAAATTTTTTAATCTTTGTTACTTTTGTCATGCATAAATTCCGTGCTTGGGTTTTCATTTGAAGATACAAGGACAAATCTGCATGTTAGGAAAACTGAAATCTGATTACAATGATCTTTTTTGGGGGGGGGGGCACAAAATAATTCCTGCTGCAACCTTTGAAATATTTGAAGAGACCACTTAAATCTCCAGCCTTGTGCATTTAAATGAAATAATTTTCTTACCAGTCTTGTCAAAAAGAGATCTTAACACATTTTTGTTTTCTTCTAGATTTGTTGGCATTAATGCATCTGATATTAACTACTCAGCTGGCCGGTATGACGTTTTGGTTAAGCCTCCATTTGATGTAGGTTTTGAAGGGATTGGTGAAGTGGTGGCCTTGGGCTTAAGTGCAAGTGCAAAATACACTGTAGGCCAGTCTGTGGCCTATGTAAGAGCAGGAGCTTTTGCTGAATATACAGTTGTGCCTGCTAAAGAAGCCATTCCGATACCTTCTATGAAACCAGAGGTTCTGACTCTTCTGGTAAGTGGAACTACTGCATATATTAGTCTGAAAGAACTTGGAGAATTGTCTGAAGGAAAGACAGTTCTGGTGACAGCAGCAGCTGGAGGAACTGGCCAGTTTGCTGTGCAACTTTCAAAGAAAGCAAAATGCCACGTAATAGGAACTTGTTCCACTAATGAAAAATGTGCTTTTCTGAAATCTATTGGCTGTGATCGACCTATCAACTATAAAACTGAAAATGTTGCTGCTGTCCTCAAAAATGAGTACCCCAAAGGTGTGGATGTTGTGTATGAATCGGTTGGTGGAGAAATGTATGACTTGGCTATCAACTCCTTGGCTATCAAAGGTCGCCTGATCATTATTGGGTTTATTTCTGGCTACCAAACACTTACTGGCCTTCCACGAAGTCACACAGAAATGCTACCAGCAAAGTTGCTAAAAAAATCAGCTAGCATCCGAGGTTTTTTCTTAAACCATTACTTTTCTGATTACCAAATGGCTATGAAACACTTGGTTGAAATGTGTGAAAAGAGAGAAATTGTTTGCGAGGTGGACTTTGGAGACCTGTCTCTAGAGAACAAGTTTACTGGCTTAGAGTCAGTGTTCCGTGCTATAGATTATATGTACATGGGGAAAAACATTGGAAAAATTGTAGTTGAATTACCTCAGTCTGTCAACAGTAAGCTGTAAAAACAGAACAATGACATAAATCAAAACAGAGCAAATGGGCATTTTATGCTTGGCGATAATGCTTTAATTTCTTTAAAGCTGGCAACGGGTAACATATTAAAATAGCAAAACAGTATTTTGATTTGTTTAAGAGGTTTTGTGGGGTTTAAAAATGCATCTTGTAGCTGGTATTACATTTACTTCCACATTTTTTGGTATGGAGATTTTCAATTTCCAACTTGCAGTGGATTTGAATATAACTCTAGGCAAGTGCAAAACTGTTACAAATTGATGTCATACCTCTCTTCTGGAACTCAGTATGCGAAGGCATATGGAGCTGCAATCTTATGCAGTTTGAATAAGATGAAGCCCATTGTCCTTAAAGTGGCTTAGTAGCCACTTTAGTAGACATGTTTAGGATTATGCAGCAATCCTATATGCATTTTACACAGAAATATGCCCTACTGATATTCAGATTGATTATGCCTATAAACTTTTGTATGAGACTGCACTATTAAACTATATTTGAGATTTGTTATACATACAATTTGGGATATATATAATCTGCAAAGACATTGTGATAACAATAACGCTCTGTAAACTTCCTTTCTACAAAGCTTATTCTATATAGCACATTTTATTCTAGTATGAACATATATGATCTTTTTATGCAAGTGTTGGTTGAAAATGATTTTTGTTTTACTTTTGAATCAACCTTGCCAGTTTATTTTAATTTTTTGTTATATCTTGGGACATTTGGTTATCTTATAAAATTATATTTGAAATGTTATCTTGCCATTGCACTCATTTATTACTAGAACTTTTCTGATGTTATCTAACTTTTTTACATTGTGTTGAAGATAAATAATCCAGGAATTTTCAGATGAATGAAATGCACTAGAAGATATATGAAAATGATACAGATTAAAATGTTGGATTAGAATGTCATCAGTATATAGAATGTATTTGGCGTTGTAATCAAATATCATTTCTGTAAGAGATCGTATTGTACAATTCTGACTATAAACATTAAAATTAATTTTTTACGGTTAATTTTTTACAGCATGGTTCAGTTATCCAGTTTTTCCTCCTTTGCTCAACAATGTGCTCTTATGCCTGATTTATTCGGCTATTATTGGGACATAAACTTTTTTGAACGTAACAAAACTTGTATCTAGGTAGACATAAATAAAACTGTCTTTGAAATTCAGTTTTTTTATATAAATTATTTTACTAATAAAGCTTTGTATAGTCACCTTATTTCTATTCACTTTGTATTTCCTATTTCGGATTTGGGAAAGGCAAATATGTTTGATTTCCAAGTGCATCAATACATGTCCTGATTTAAAACAAAGGGTTTTTTTTCAGAACAAAGATGACAAAAATATGATATATTTTTAATATCCTATTTTGATTTCCAGTTCTCGGCTCTTTTACTTTTTTAAGAATTCAGACAATTGGAAACAGGTTTTAAGAAGTATAAAGCATTCTTTGAGTAGGGGCTGGATTTAAATTTACAGACACCCCCTAAACCAACTAAATACTATTGTATCGATGGGATTAAAATGATTTATATCTAAAATACTTCAGTTTAACTTAGTTTTGGTAATTTTTGTTGTTAAGCTGTAACTGAAGTAAATTTTGGATATTAGTATCAGCTGAAACTTTTATAGCAACGCTGTCATCATTTAATTTGATTATTTGATTTGATCAAAAAATTGAAACTTCAGAATAATATTCAATTTTAGACATAAACAATGCTAAGTTTTTGTAATCCAGGTCTGTTTTGAGTCATTATATATTAATGCTATATGTCTAAAAATAATCTTTTTCCAAATTGCTTATAGATTTTTAGCATTTGAATCTCATAATTAATTTTGAGGGCCTAGTTATAAACAATATTTACATGCAAACTATAAATCCTAATTTCAAAAATAAAATCCACTGATTTCAAAGAAATTACTACAATCTAAATTAGCTTGGTATTACTGCTATTAACATGCTTGGCATATAAGTACTAAATATATTTGGTATACTACTGGTATTTACTTCTAAATATGTTTGGTTTACTAATATGTGTATAAATTCTTTCAATTTCAATTGAGCAATCAATATGTGCCTAAATAAATCAATAATTCACTTAAATATTAAGTGATTTATTTTATGACAGTTATTTTAGCAAGAAATTTTATGTCATCTGTATAACTAAAGATTCTGAATTATTTCTCTGCACTAATATAACAGTTACTGGAAGAACTGGTAATTGACTATAATAATTATCAAATATATTAAAGCAACGCAACAACTTATAGCATTTTCTATTAATAATAGTCCATTTTGTTGGATGTTGTGATTTAGCTGATTCATATTGTACACAACAATATAGTGTGTGGTAGTGCAAATACAAGTAAGCACTATGATGAATACCATAATAAGTGAAGCAAAGGAAATTCTCATAAGAATACAATGGAGTAGAAATCCTGATTTCTAACTCTCTGTTCGCTATGTTCACTATATATTTATTTACAAACACCCTACCTTAGCTTCACAGTACCATAGTATTGCTTGAGAAATATGTATTAAATTCAATTGGGCCTGAGATTGCATGCAAGTCAAAAGAAAACAGCTATATGATATTCACATTAAAATAAATTGGACTGTAGTCACATAATTTCTAATTCAAAAGATATTTAAATTCAGAGTCTTACTATGGATGCTATGTTATTGTTTTGTTTCTTTGATGAAATTATTCTCAAAAGTATCATAAATGTTCCCAGGCCACTCTTGGTCAGCTCCACCTTCAATGGCATTTTCTATGTTTATATGGGCAAGAGATAAAAAATTGTCCATATGTCATTAATGAATTGGTATTTTCGAGATGTGTATCAAATATGTGTCTTACTATGCCTAATTTTTTATTACCATCCCATATGTAAAACTGATGTTTCTTTTACTTAGAATTATTATAAATTTACCATAGCCTGGATTATGTTAATTCTGAGCATGTAGTGAATTTCAGAAACATATTTATGTATTTTTTTAAGACTTATGTGGCCACCCTTCTTATGAAACACTATTATCATCACAACAATCAGGAAAAAACAAAAGCGATAGCACCACAGCCTGTTTTCCCAACCACCATTCTTAATACAACCAAGAATACAATCCTTGAGCTCCATCCTCACTCAGTCCCAGCTCTTGAGGGAAGAGCTCTTTATGGCTTTTCACTCAGCATTGTACAAAAGTGGTATACAGTTTTCCTCAGTATTCAGAATTTTTTTTTTATTTGTTCGTTGCCTTTCCTCAGCCAAACTGAGGCAAAAAAAACCTCCCCTGTTTGAATAGGCTGTTAGTATCTATTTTACAAGATTTACTCATTTTCAGGTGCCTAATATAGCTGCTAGCATGCATGCACAACAATACAATTTGTATGGTAAATGGAACCAAATAATGCCTTCGCTGAATGTTATGGCTGCACTGAAGAGAAATGTCACGGTAAATAGCTGCCAAATTATGGATCATACCGAAGTGTCACAACTGCACTAAAGACAAATGGGGCTGGAGGCTATTGCCACCGGGACGCTTTTGAGTTATGGAGAAGAAGCACAGCCTTGATGTGAAGCTCTTTGTGTCGTCATTATAGCAAAGGGTTACTGGTGCAGTGTTCAAGAAAGTCTAGACCAATGGAAGTGCTAGTTATTAATCTGTCTGTTTCTAATCTATCAGCTGTAGAACAGACCGCCTTCAAAACACGTGAACATGCCTAGCAGGAAAGAGATAAAGACACTAAACACTGCAGGTCTTATTAACATAAATGGGAATGGGAAAGGACAGGCAATGGCCAAATATTGAATGCTATAATCAAATAAAATATACCATGACGTTTAACATCCTACTACACATTTGAAAAGTTTACTTGCTTGTGACTCGGATATATATATGTGGAATAAAGATGTAATCCATTTTTCCCCCCTTTGTAAAGAGTTGAATAGTCCCGGTGTCTTTCATTCATTTTAATGGAAGGGTAATAAAGATGAAAGACTTAACATTTTAACTGATGCACTCCTTAAATGAATGAAGAGAAATGTATTATGTTTTGCATGGCAATGATAAATTCTGAAAGCGACTGTGTTTGGGATGGTATGAAAGCCCCGTGTTAAAGGGGAAAAAAGCATAGAATTAAAGCAGAAAAGGCCCATCCCCCCCTCTTTTTTTGTAATCTTGAATGGATTGCATTATTTTTGCTTATCCTTAGAAACTAGGGTCTTTCCAGGTATGAAAAGGTATTTTTCTTTTTAAAAAAAGATTTACCACGATACAACTACCATACTTACAGACATTTTCAGATTTAGCAACCTATATATATACTTTAAAAGTGTGTGTGTGTAGGATATACATATGTTTAAAAAATACATTTTAAGTAATTACTATAATATTCTAAGCAGAAATGAATGCTGTAGTGCAACTGTCAGTCCTTATTTTTAGAGAAAAGGTTTGGGCCAAAAATTGTGGATAAATCACCACTATTCTACAGAGAATGGCCTTCTTTCCATATTGTCCTCAAGGTCAGTGGGAGTAGGCAGGTTGCACACTAGTTAAATTTTACACACTCTTAAATACGTGCTAAGTTTTCCATGTTATGAATAAACAGAATTCTTCACTATTTTTCCTAATTTATTTTTAGCTCAGTACTGATAACTTTGCTTCTTATTTTATATTCTAATATGTGTGGTCTATATAGATATAATACTTGTAATACCTTAACACTGAAGCTTTTTTTAGCGCAGTAAACAGTTCGATTTTGGACACTGTAACAGGTTTTAGCAGGCAAAACGACAACCCTTATTTAAAATTTCTGTTTTGTCATCTGATACAAAATTCTATCAAAACTCAAGAAGAATGTCTTGAAATAGTTATTAGTTACTCAAAATTAATGTTTATATATTGCACAGTTGCAAATAATTGCTGCTTATTAAATGAAAACTCTGTGTTAAGTACTTTAGGAACATTTTGGCTAATGAGCATGTAATGTTCTTTGTTTAGTATAGAACTTTTTGTGTTCAGATCTACAAGATGCTGGAAAGTTGACAAATTACATCATTTAAGACAGATGCCTGCCTTGGGGAAGATTTTTTTTTTTTAGATTTCCTGTTTCTGTCTTTTATTTCAGTAACATTTGCAGTTGCTATAAGAACTGTACCTGCATAGTATTTAACCCTTTCACATTATAGTTCACACTAATTCTGAGATTTGCGGCTTGTATAGAGCAGGAATTATAGAATACTATTCTAGCAAGGTTGTTTTTCTTTATCTTTCGATCCAATAGTTGTTGCTTTCCTTTTAAAAAAAATGTTTACACCTGACATTAAACAAGTAGCATTCAAGGTGGCAACAAAATTTATACAAAAGAAAATATAATACAGCTAGTCCTCAACTTATGACCACAATTGAAACCAAATTTGCTTTTGTAAATGAAACAGTTACCGTATTTTTCGGAGTATAAGACGCACCGAAGTATAAGACGCACCTAGTTTTTGGGGACAAAAACAAGAAAACA